>JAPXVT010000017.1:2881807-2893701 GCA_029823135.1 Acanthurus reversus | reverse complement strand
ATAGTTTATGATATTTTATGGAATAAACGATTAATTGTGAAAATAATCGGCAGATTGATCGATAATGAAAGTAATCGTTAGTTGCAGCCCTAGTACCTATGGTGTCCTCTGTGGACTTAAACAAAATATGTAGGTGACATTTTCCTGGAACATTAAGAGATACATATAAGGTGTGTATGTTATACCAGAAAGGCTTGATGGCCCCTATTAAGAAACCTATAAACCCCCCAGAGAACCAGGGTGATAAAATAGAAAGAAAAAGAAACTGAGTGGATCTGGCAGCAGGCAAAAGGCTGTGCTTCTTCCTCTCCACCAATTACATTCACAGCAGGTGACTTAACGCTTAGCTAGTAATCCTTCTTCCCTTCTTCCTTCCGTCATTCCCACAGTTCATTTATCCTTCACTGCTGTCCTTCCTTTTTTAATTTTGCTCCCTGCTATTAATACCACCAAGACAGGATGTGCTTAACTTCCCCCTGAATTGGATTTCATGTTAACTTTTTTCCTTGTATTGTAAACTTACATGCCCAGTGACAGCAAATAAAGTACATGTTACAGGAGAGCGATTGCACTGTCAATGAAAAATAATGACAAAAATGGTGACAATTTTGTGTAAGAACTACTGTACAGGTTGTTATAAGTCGATTTACAAAAATAACACTTAAATCTACTTTTTAAGAAAACATTGTCAACCATAAGTTAATTGTTAGCATCTGCTAAAGCAGCTTTGTTTTGACTGAAAAAGTTGCTGGTGCTACAGATACATCTCCAGTCATTAATACTTATCGGTTACAGCTAAATAAAAGACATACCTTTCCAAACAGTATACAAACTAACATGAATATATGAAGTGAAAAAGATTGGAATTCAGTCTGATCATCACACAAGGACGTGTTCTTACCCTGCAATGTGACAGTGTTTCCAGATCTCAGTAAATACTCTAAGTACAATGTTATCTGACAGAACGAGAAATTTGTTGGAATAAAACAGTCTAATCTGATAAATGTAGGCTTCAACATAACAAACATTCTCTTTGATTTCCATTCATTTTGACTAATGTGACTCTTGTGAAAGTATTGGTTAGCCTCCGAAGTACATACACTGATACATCTTTTTTTTTTTTTAAAGCTATCTCTCAAAGTATAGCATAAAGCAGTTTCATTGTTATTCCTATGCTCCCACACTCCACTTCTTGGATCTTTGTCTTTAACTCAAAACCGAAACCAACATTGTGGATTTTACTTTATTAATCTTTTCTAATGCACATGTGCCCACAAATTTTCTTAGCATTCTTTCCTCCTTGTTTTGTGTTGTTTGCGGGGCAGCAGCAGGAGAACCCTGCAGACCCCTTCACACAAACCACTAACTGCCCCAGCTTACTAAAAGGCCCAATGCGATCCTCAGCCTGTGTTCTTGCTTTACCACAGACAGCTCAGGTCAGTCAAGGAGAAAGCACCCTGCTACCACCACCCTTTTCAGCAGAACATGAAGGAGAATAGCCATCATCATCCTTAAACACTCTGCTACACTCCAAAAGAGACAAGAGAAAGGGAGGGTTGTTATATCAAATCCTTGTTGAAGCAAGTGGTTGCTGTTTTTCCCTTACACACCCAGTGGGCAATTGTTCCAAACATGGAGTGGTATTTTGCCATAGTTTCCCACACAAAGAGGATAAATCCCTCTCTCAGCTCCACTCCTCAGTTGTTGCAGTCTCATATCACAGAAAGTTTCTTTCAAGAGCCAAAATAAGCTCACACTGAGTATGTTGGCATTGGGGGTGCACTCCTTGCATAATACCTCTATGCTTGCTCTTTGAGTGGAAGCACCAAACACTGTGACAGTTTGTCACTATTAGAAAATGCAGGTGGAGTTATTTCAAAAAAGGCATTTAAGTGTTCCTAACAACTCCTTGTTGTGATGAGTGTTTGTCAGACACATTTGAAATCTGCAGGGAGGTAAGAGGCCCAGTATGACTGAAGACTAAATGGCCATCCACACAAAAACTATAACTATAAAGGTAACTATAAAGATATAGTTTTAAAAATCATTCTAACTCAAGTGAATGGTGAAGTCCACACTGCAACTATAACAACAACAGAAGCAGAAATTACCATTAGGATCACTTAAGGAGCGATTTCAGTGTTCGAATTACGGGGGAGCCAAGGGGAGCCGAGCTCCCCTGAAAAGGGCACGAGCTCCCCTGAAAGACGACTTTGAGACATTTAGGGGGAGCTCTGGAATATTGTCATATATTTTGTGTCACAGGTTACAGACTATTTTCTGTACAGTCACGTTCCTGAAATAAATGTAGTAAAATATGCCAGTGCATGTTTATTCGCTGTCTCCATTAATAAACACAATGCGGTATCAAAAAAAAAGAAGAAAAAAAAAAGAGGTGTCTATTCTGTTTTTGGCCATGAGTGGTGGGTGGCGCTGTAGCGTACTTGAATCACTACGTTTTTAACGTTACATTGACGGTTAAACTTCAACTTCCTCACTGGTGCGGCTGCTAGAATAGCTTATAATGGCTAATCGTTAGACGATAAATAGTGTGTGTTTTATTCTGTATTTTTAAACGGTGTGTGGACAAGGAGCCAGAATGTCCAAACGGAAACAACCAGGCCTCGGATATTTCGGATTCACGAAACAAACAAAGACAACTTTGACTGAAGACAACAAAGCACCAGTTACAGCTAGCTTGCCGGAGCCGCTAGTGGTTGCTGTTGCTGCTGCTGACAGCTCCAAGGCGGCTTCGGCGCCAGACACCCCCAGCACAGAAACTGCAGCCACCTGCATCACTGAATCTGGCGACACAACATTACCTTTCAGTTGGACAAAGAAGCAATGGAGTGAGTGGAAAAACAGGAATACGTGACTCTTCTCTAAAAATCAAAAGTTAGGATGTACAGTATGCATGGAGGCAAAAACTCTGCTGCTCGCTGAAAAGGCAGCTGGAGTACACCTGTCTGAAGAATGGATGAATGGAGACGTCAGCAGCGAATCACAGAATAACCTACGGAAAAAGATTTATAAGCATCGAGACAGTTTTGCACACAAACGAGCTGTGGAGATTTCACAGGTGAGGGAAAAGGATGTGCTCCCAAACAAGATACTTGAAACAAATGCCCATTTAATGCAGGAAACAGCTCTGTCTTTCAGATCTGCCTATATGGTGGCCAAAGAAAAAATGTCCTACAGAAAGCTCCCTGCTGTCATGTCCCTACAAAAACTTAATGGTGCAAATGTGGGAAATGTGCACAGATCTGACCACGCTTGTGCTGAAATAATCAAGCACATCGCCAATGAAATGAAAGCTAAGTTTGTTTCTAATATAAAAGAACTGGGGTCACGAATCAGTATCACTATAGATGAGAGCACAGTTCAAGGTCTGTCCTATTTGATCATTTATTTGCGGTGTGATGTGACAGGAGCGGGGGACGTGGACAATGTGTTTTTGGATATTGTTGAGCTCTCAGAGGGCACGGATGCCGAGTCAATATACAGAAGTTTAAGGAAAAGCCTGAGACAAGCAGGACTGGACGACGAGTTTTTGCGGAAAAATCTCATCTCCATAGCCACGGATGGAGCAGCGGTACTCTCTGGCAGAGTCGGCGGAGTGGTCACTAAACTCAAACAAGATTTCCCTAAAATTCAGTCGATACAATGTCTTGCTCACCGGCTCGAGTTAGCTGTCAAAGACTCACTTAGGGAAGTAGCCGGCTGTAACCAATTTGAGTTTTTTATCTCAAAACTGTATTCTCTCTATAACCAGTCAGCGAAAAATGCCCGTTTGCTCCAGGAGGCAGCTGCAGCTTTAAACATACAAATCTTAAAAATAGGGCAAATCTTTACTATCCGTTGGGTGGCAAGCAGTTTTAATACTGTGCAAGCAGTATGGAAAGACTATCCCGCATTGGCACACCAGTTCAGGACCGCAATGGAGGACACATCTCGCTGTGATACAGAGAGGAAGAAATTCATGGACCTGCACAAACTCCTCACAAGCACAGGGTTTTTGGCCAATTTGGCGTGTATGAAGGATGCTCTACGAGAATTACAAAGCCTGTTACTAAAACTGCAATGCAGAGAGACATCTTTAGTAGATGCAAGTTGCTACATTCAGCAGACTATTGACATCCTGACAGCCATGAAGGACTGTGGAGGAAAATCCACACAAAAAGCGGAACAGCGCAGATCAGCTGGCCTGTTCAAAGATGTTGAGCTGTCAGAGAGCAGGGCGAAGATTAACTGTCTTCAATTCAACCAGTCTATAATCGATAGCTTGAAGAAGCGACTGCCTGAACCGGACATTTTCCAGATGCTGAATAACGCTGGATAAATGCTTTTGGCCACAGCAACGCAGCGCTCTAATCCTCTATGGGGAAACTGAAGTGAGAGCATTGGCAAAAACACTAGGAGAACCAGTCCGAGAGGCAATCGAGGAGTTCCGGGACTTTAAATTGCAAAACCAAGCACCAGGTAAAACGCTGGTAAAACTTCAAACTGCAAGTCTGACATACCTGCCCACCTCAGCTGAGTGTGAGAGGGGGTTTTCTGCCGTGAACTGTACTGACAGCAAGTACCGCAAGAATATTTGTTGAATAAAAATATATTTTAAGCAAATTGATGGCATTTAAGAAACAATTTTTGCCATTTTGTCTGTGACTTTTTGATGTTTTGCCTAACAGTACTCTTATCTCTGTCTTGACTATTGTGAATACAACAAACTAAACACTAATAATATTAGGCTGCTAAGTTCACATTAGACATACTGCTTAATAGTTTTTGGCACTGATGACATTTCTGAAGTTTGTTTTGTACTTGCAGATGTCCTTTTTGATAATCACCAGGATATCATTAAAGTTTTCATATGAAAGGATGAAAATTTATCTTCAAAAGATGTCAACTTTCAATAGAGTGTTGGATTCTCCTAACTCATCATTTCTTTCAAGAACTTTGTGAACCAATGCTTCTGATTTTTTTTCTCAACGACTTAGGCAACAGCAATAACAGGTTATCAATATCCATCCATCAGTAGGCTATTCAGTATCCGTTTCCCTAAGCTGCTGACACAGCTGGAGCAGGCAGTGCTTACCTGACACAACTGTTTACAGAACGATATTATTCATTAGTGTGGATGGTTATAGTGCTATCGTGTTTGATATGTTTACAGTTATACTTCTTGGTGTGAACCACTCTTAAGCTCTGAAACATGGAGTACAGCTTGATGGTATTATGAATTGCAAAGGTTTGTCTGTGACCTGTAAGCGTGGTTAATGACCTTTACTACTGAGACTGCGTTCACTATAAAAACTGCACTGATAGAAGATTAAAATATTTAAAATGACCTATGGTCGTGGTGCCCATACAAGCGACCTTTAGTGGTTGATCAAATGATGATGTTCTTGTTCTTTCAGGTGGAAGTAGTAGATATTACGTCAAAGTGTTAAAACTCAATTTTTTTCCCACCTATTCAAATACAGCAGTTTACATTTTTTCTATTGCTGTAGGGTAAACTACAATTAAGTTTGTTACTTGTTTATTTTTTGATATTTTTCAGTTGTTTTCTCTTGCACGTGTACTGGTATTTTTTTATCTTTTGCATTTTTAAAAAACAATTAATTAATTGTAATTTCTTTTTTGTTTGTTTTTGTGTTTTATGTGTGTGCGCATCAATCATTTGTCACTCAAGGGAAAGCTGTCAGAAACTCTGTAGAACTAAAGCCTGGATTTTAAAGCTAGGCCATCAAAAGCAGAGAATATAAAATGATAAAAAAAAAATCTTTCACAAAGCACATTTAGCAATTTTGTAATTAACATTCACAGACAATTATTCTAATTGCTTGTGATTTCAGTTAAGTAATACAATACAGCCAGCCATACATGGATGGTTTTTATATTTGTAACAGAAAAATGTTGCTTGAGGGATTTTATGTCCTTGTTGGTATCGTTTGACCCCACCCCAAGATAAAGTTGCCGAGCTCACTTCTTGGGACAGCAGTCGTGGCAGGCACAGATGAGTGCAGTAACCATCGCCATGAATTCACTGAAGTCGACCTCAGAGTCTCTTTTAAAATCAAGACCTTTCAGAAGATCATCCACTTCATCTTGGTTCTTTGCTGAGTGCACAAACCAAGAAAACATGAATATTGTTAAACATTCCTTATTTATGATACTGTTAAAGACTACTTCATACAGTATTAGTAAATGCATTTATTAGGAGTGTATTATCAAAGTTAAGATAAGTGCAGAGATGGAAATAACATAATGTTGAGGAAGGACAGTGGAAGAGGACTCTAAACTGGTCAAAATGCAAAATTATCATTAAGAAACAGCCAAAAATGCACAGCTGCAAAATATCATTTTTAAAGCATTTATTGGAGACTCTTCAATATATTTTATGGCTTTCTTATTCAAACTTTTACACACAGCTACAAAGTATTTCTTCAAACTAGTAACCACAAACATTTCAAGGCAATGGAGGATAATGAAATTTAGTTATAAAAAAACAAAACAAAAGTGCCTGTTTTAGCATCAGTTTAATCAGTCTTCATCACCACCGGATCATGTCTTGAGTCGAGTTATTCGAAAATTATTCTTTAACTATTGCCAGATACACTTTGTTGAGTTTGAGTTGTGCTGTACCTTGAGCAGTCCAGGCAGCTCCTTCTCCAGCAAAGTCTTCACCTCAGCTTAAGGAGTCCTTACTGCCCTCAGCAGCAGTATATGTGCGAAAGGTCTTTCTCAGTATGTCTATAGCTGTCTCTAGCTGGGTCATGGTTGCTACTTCAGATGTGGTTAAAAATGTAAAGAGAGATGGAAATCAAAGACCAACACTGGTCAGCAGTGCAGAAGATGTGTCAAGAGTGAAAGAGGAGAGAAGCAACTCTTTTTATACCTTTTGGAATTGATGTGTCTTTTATAAAGATCCAGTGGTATCAGTTTATGGTAAAGGTCATGACTCCAACTATGTTAACAACATAATCTCAGTCCTACAACGCCCAGTGTATTACTTAAAAGAACTGTGGAAGCTTTAGTCATGTACTTACTGTATTTATTTAAGGAGAGTTTATTATGCTTACCAAACCGGAAAGGCAATATATTCTGGGATTTGTTCAATTTGACACAAAGCAATACTTTTATTATGTGATGTGTAGAACTAGTGCTGGTTGTTTGGTAGGATTTGATGACTCTGAAGCACATGTACCCCCACCGATACACAACCATTATCACTGCATCTGCTGTAGTTAGTGGTTTTCTACGCAGCTGTTTGAGGGAGGACATGAACCACAAGAGTAAAGTTTGAACTGAGTAAATGTACATGAGTGTCTGTGTCTAGGTTGACCTGGCTTCCTGGAAACAGTGCTCTGTCACTATTTAAGACATACTGTGTAAAGCATTTCTGTAGTCACAACCAGCAGCTCAGCTGCAGTACTGCTGCCCTGGCTGCTAAGGATTACATCAAACAAAACGAGAGAGACACATTTTAAAAAGTCCCACACTAATATATTACTATAGGATGCATCTAACATGTCAGACTCCATGCCATGATTTAAATTAGTATTAAACACTATTAACACTTCTTGAGTGCTACCCAAAATGCTTTCCAAACATAAGAAAGCTGCAGTCATACAGTCACGTCATGTGGTGGTTAACAACTTTTGCAGGTCATATCAGTAGGTTTACTGTAAAGCTGGCATGCAGGTTAAAGGTGGTATATGCTAAATTGAGGTTGTTCTCAGGAGTGAAGGAGTGTCTTTTTGTAACTTTTCAGAGTATTAAACTTTCTGACTAATTAGGGCGAGTACGTAGGTGTAACTTTCAGTGCCATTTGTTCAATGCATAAGGGCCCAGAAGTTTTCAGGGATCCATAAGATGGATCTCATCAATTGATCGCTGTTTTTGGAAGCTTTTATTTAACAGGCTTTTATAACAGCACTAACAGTCATGTAACAAGTTGATGTCAATTGGAGTAACTTAATCTGTCTCTCCTCCATGCTGTGCTCTGTGTGTGTGTGTGTGTGTGTGTGCGCTGTGCCCCACAACAGTGAAACACAGAAAAATTTGAAAAGAGAAAGTAGTGGGATGTAAATAACAGCAAATGCAGTAAAGACTCTTATGCTAACTTGGAATGAAAAGAACACATGAATGAAAAGAATAAAATTTAACGTAAATACAATTTTTGTTTATTTTGTTTCTGCCAATAAGTGCGGGCTGTCTTTATTGTGCTGCATATTGTTATACTGTTATCAATTGTGCACTCTTTCCTGCCTCCTTGTACAATTGATGTCATGAATATTTTCTCACCTCATCTCCTGATTAGCTCCCCAAAGCCATCCATTGCGAGCAAGGAGAGCACTATTTCCACCTCCATGATAATGACAGAGCGCTTGGTCCAGTCAACCAATCAAAATGTAAGACTCATCAAAATGATGTCTGCAACCTTGCAAGTTTTGAATGGTGCAAGACACTGTCAGATATCACGTTCTTATAATTTTTTTGTGTCATTTTTGTCTCAAGACACTGTCCAAAGACACTTGTCTTTCAAGTATCAAACAGCATAGAATCATCCTGAGGCTAAATAAACACAAGAAATTTTAGTACTCTAGTGTTTCTACTACTCTAGTGTCTCCTGTGAAACCAGCATTTGACTTGTACATAAATACATCTGTAAGGTAAAGCTTGAGTAACAGTCGAGTCATTGGGCAAAAATTCCATAATAACTTTTTAGCATATTGTAATTCAGGTGGTTTGGATGAACACTAGACTTCTGCACCTCTCCTTAGCTCTGTATTCAGGCTTTAGATAATGAAGTCACTGACAGGCACTCTCGGCCAATCACGGGTCATTTCAGAGAGCTCATGTTCATATTTGCTGCTCTTTTTAGTGACAGATGATGTCACTATATGCTGATAGGCTGTTGAAACAAGTGATTGCCTTTCATTCTAAAACTGTCCTCTGGCAACTTGACAAGCTGAGTTGCAGGCAATACTGTCAGCCAACTTAAGTCGAGCCGAAATGGAAAAGTTTACACTGCTGCAACTTTCCCTGGTGTTTTATCTCTCCGTAAATCTTTGGTGTAAAATAGCCTTAAAAGAGAGAACGACAACAAACAAAACAAAACGTGAGCAGGAGCCAAAAAAGGAGAGGATGGTGCAGCAGAGGTGCTTCCTAAGAGTCTCATACTACAGCTAGCTTGATTTCCAGATGTCACCCCAGCTTTAACGGACAAATATACTTAACCTATGACCTACTTAACATAATATGACATACTTAAACAGAAACCATGATCTTTTCCTAAACCTAAACAAGTAATTTTGTTGCCTGAAACTCGACATACAATAATTTTACCATGTTAACCACATGCTTATTTTTGTTATTATTACAATGGACGTCACCTGTGGGTGAAGGTCACCTGAGTATGGCTCTGCTCTCCACATAAGGTAATAGGAAGGATTGGTTTATAACCTGCATGCAAAATGACTTAATTGTATGCACTGCTTGCAATTTGAAAACGTAAAGTCATGTTATCTGTACACAGATTGAAGAGACGGGGTTGAATATGTCCACGGCTGCGGCCTCGTTTGTACACCGTTGAAGGTCCTCCCTCTTGATAGCCCTGCTGTTTAGCCCCTGATCAATGTTTGTTTTTTCAATCTAATCTCAGCCGCTCTCTGTGGCTGTGACCTGTTACCACGGTAATCAATAGCCAACAAATCACACAGCACTGAAGATGCACCAGTGTATTAGGGCAATTACAGTGTAGGAGCAGGAGGTACAGAGTGGAGCAGAATGTGAAACAAGTGTTGCTCTGAAACAAATGTAAGAAAGAAGAAATCACAGCTGAAACACTTTTGTATGTGGCAAAGAAGACATTATTATATTCATTATTTCATTTTTTAAAAAAAACCCAAAAGTTAATTTTTAAAATCCCATTTTCCTTCTCATTTGTTGGTGAGGGATTTCTGTTATGTCATGTAAATGTCACTTTATGATTTTTGAATATAACAATTAAAAAAAAATTAAAGCTTTGGCTGACTGAAAATTAATAAATAATTCCAAGCTTTTCATTCTGTCAATATGTTGTCTGCCCCTTTATCAAAATAATGCAATTTAATACAGTTGCCTGTAAGCAATAAAACCTTTAAAAGATCCTTTGCGAAGCTTATGATGTTAATTTTTTGATTAAGTTTTATGGTGGCATTTCTTTAAGTCGGTGATAATGTCTAAGCACATGGTTTGAGGTATTGCTGTGCTACCGTCCTTAGTTTTGTAAATACATTTTTTACTTTATACTTTCTGTTATGTTCTGTACAACACTAAAGTTGTATTATGTTTAAAAATAAGACCATTTGTAACATTGAAAAGTGTTTTTGTTGTTGTTTTTTCCTTTGATCAGCCTTCAGTACCTTTAAATACATAACCACTAAAGGTTCATAGGAACCAAACACTGATACACAGAAGAACAAAACTCTTACGTCATCTATTCAAATTACTTTGTTTTTTAGATTGTAGAAAGTGCAACACAAATCAGGAACATGAAGCATTTGGATTCAGAATGCATCTCTCCCAGCATCAGTTTTACTCTCTCATGTTCAGCTCCTGATGGTTTGAGATATTCCTGATTGACTGAGAATCAAAGGCAAGATATGCCATTACACCCAAAGTGCTAGTTCACCCAAAAATGAAAATTCAGTTATTATGATATGCAATGGATGGTTGGGTGAAGTTTTTAGCCCACAAAACACCGCTGGAGTTTCACAGGGAAAAAAGTGTTACAGAAATTTCCCAAACATCTGAAGCAAGCTTCAGACAATCAGTGTGTGAATGTGGCTCTGATCTTTGTAGCTACGGTGAACAGTGGCGTCCGTGATGGTTGTTGAGGCTACAGGACACTTGGATTACTTTGAACGAGTAGTACAGAGGCATTTCTAGGTTTTACTATAAATTTTTTTGCATTTGAAATTTGGTCAACATTTACTGCAATTGTTTGGGAGATTACTGAAGCACCTTTTTCTTGTGAAACTCCAGCAGTGTTTTGTGGACTAAAAAACTTCACTCGACCTTTCATTGGCAGACAATGACTGAGTTTTCATTTTTGGGTGAACAACTTAAAGTTCTTAAAACACAAGGAAACAGTGAACCATGTATCATTATAACGGTTGCTAAGTGACACTGTCTGCCTAAACCTTATAGCCGCTTACAGCCCTGAAGACAAGACTTTTACTGTCTTCTTTCTGTAATTATGTGTTGCTTTCTGATCACAATACAATAATACTTTCTTCAGTTAAAAAAAATTAAGACACAGTTTCCTTCTAGAAAAGACAAGAGACCACTATGACGTTGCAGTAAAGCAGGTTTTTACTGTAGATGTCATTTCAGGCTCAAGTGCATCACGAGTTCCTGGTATGAAGAAGCAAAATTGACTCTTTTTTTTCCACTCTGCATTATGAGCCTCTTCTTTACAAATCACCCAGCTTTCTTACAAATTGCCCTTAGAGAGCAAAAACTAGCTCCCACACCTCCTCCACATTACTCTAAGCAGTGGTGCCCCTCACGGCTGTGTGCTAAGTCCAGTGCTCTGCTCGCTCTCAGAGATAGTTGATAGAAAGTGAAACCTGTCACTGACCGTTCATTTCCTGTATCAGTCACGTGGGTTTCGCCACGGCCCCCTCCCCTTTAGGAGACTAGAAATAGTCTTTGGTCCATTCATTCAGATTATGACCAGTTCTTTCGCCCCATCATCACCAAGATATATATTGGACCCATTTTTCACAAGACACATATCTTCAAAACATTGTGACACTAAAATGGCATTTTCAGACACACAAATAAGGACAAAATTAACTTTGTTTGAGACCTGTCTCTGTCTCAGCAACACATTCTCGTGAGAT
>JAPXVT010000017.1:2753847-2772357 GCA_029823135.1 Acanthurus reversus | reverse complement strand
ATGGTGGTGTTCCCCGGACATAAACCCATCAGAAACATCAAGGAGGAATTCCACAGGATTGCAGGTGACTGATGTAGTTTTTCGGGCCTCTGCCTTCTTTCTGTTGGCTGAGCAGGACTCAAATGTTAATTTTGGCCCTTATATCTTGCAATTTACTAAGTGGGAGGGCACGTAAAAACATAATTGTTACATTACTATTTGAAGTAGCCACTGAATAAACATTTATTTTGTTGATATGCCTAAAGCAATTAAAAAGTATGAGTGAATTAAAATAAAAATGGTGCAATTGCCGAGAAAATAAAAACCTTACCGCTTTGAATTATATTTTTATACTTCATTTTTAGCTGCTTCCACGACCTTTTCTCCCCTGTTAGATTGGACCTAAACGAAAATCAGATTTTAATCCTACACCGGTAATAAGCGATGATCTTGAATCTTAAATCTTAAATGTTTGAATAGTTCAAACTTACGCATTTACTCGGGCAGCAATTTCCTCCCACGCCGCTTCTCTCTCCTTCGCCGCTGCAGCCGTGTTAGACTTTTTCCGGAAAATGTGTTCCCGTTCGCCATACGCCTGCATGAGTATTTCCAGCTCAATGGGGCTGAAGAAACTGGCTCGTTTTTTTTCCGCTGCCATGGTGACACTCGCGGTATCGGGGCTCCATTGACTATGGCTTTTTATAGTGGTTGTGCACGCGCGTAACTCCAGGTGAATCTACTCAGAGTTGATTTAACTAATTGAGATGACCTAAATTGGAACCGGATACTCAGTGTTTTCCATCTCAGAGTAAGTCAACTCAGAGTTGACTGATAAACTCAGAGTTTGGTGAACCTCCTTTTTGGAATACCCCCCAGATGGCTCGCTTTGTCTGTCCCAAGCTCCTCATTTTTAGTTTTTAGTTTAGATTAAGGTGAACTCAAATACCAAATGCTGTGACAAAAGAAAGATCATCCAAATTTTTAAAAATCATTTAAAATATCTGCTCTTAAAATAATTTATAGATTTTTAACATGTAGTCCAGTGTACCTATGTGTACATTTGTCTCTCTTTGTGAAGACGCAGATTGTATTGCAATAAATTTTTCCTAGTATTTATTAAATGGCCTGAGCTAAGACAAAATAAGATCAGAGATCACTGAACAGATCACCTAGTGCCAGACTGTTATACAAAATAGTGATGGCTCCATCTGAAGAGACTGTCAACAGTCATGTCGATTGTGAACTTATGTGTTTCTTCACAGATTTAGTATTGATGAAGGACAGACGTGGACTATTCACAACTTTACCAGCACATCTGTGTTTGTCGATGGACTACTGAGTGAGCCAGGAGACGAGACCCTAGTTATGACGTGAGTGAAATAACAGTTTTTACAGGAAAAATGTCAAATTTCAGTACTGCTGTTGGAATGATGGTGAATGGATTCATGGGATACTGTTTAAACACCGTTTTAACACTCCGAGCTTCCATTCAAGTATGAGTGTAGATTATTATATACTGAATTGTAAAAGCATTGATGAATTAACACAATTGTATGAAATCCAACATAACATGTCACACCTTTTACACCCTTTTGACCTTCCTTCTCTACTTCTTGTGTTTTGTTCCAATGAGTTGCCATGGTTGTTTTCACACCTGTAGTTAGGTCCACTTTGCTACTCATTTGCATTTTCCCCTTGGTTCAATTTGGATTCACACAGGCAAAATTTCAAGCGAATTACAATGAAGTAACAACAGCCATGTGGGAGGTGAGATTGGTCAAATCATCTCTTTTTCAGCTGTTTGCTAAACATTTTGAACTTTTCATGATTTATGTGGTTTATCTAGCTGTTGGGCTTTATGGTTGTCTGCCCAAAATTTAAGAACGCAAGTATTTTGTCTGTTCCTGCTCAACCCTCGATCGTGTTTTTATCACGGCAAGCTGCTAGTTGTTTGTTTACCCACTGTAAACGTGTAGCTCAGAAATTTTTGTACAAATGACCTTACTTACGGCATTTTTTCAAGCTGAAAGGAAATCAACAGAAGCAGCTCCAGATGGATTTAATAACTGTGTAATGTTATTGTCAGCATTTTGCGACCGTTTTTGCGCAATTTAAGTACTTCTTTAACTATTAGGTGCCATTTAGTATGCATGTCGGGCATTTATCTCAAAAGGAAGCTAATGCTGATGCTGTTAAAGTCACGCCAGTGACATCCCGGGCTCGCTGTGTAAAATGACAGACTGGCACGCTTAAAGAATTAATTAACAGAAGACAGGTTATTAGCGAGCCTTCAATGCGGCGCTGACGCGGGGTCTTTGTGTAAAATGGCTTATTTAAACATTCTGATGCTTGGTCCCTTAGAGGTTCCCTGTGCCTTAAGTGAAGCCACAGGGTCCTGATAGTGCATCACTATGGGACAGGTTGGAAATGAGAAAAGGCTGGCCAAAGACAAAATGACAGGTGATTCCCTAACTCAGCAACCAGCAAAACCAGCAAAAACCTGTCAAAATTTCCACCTGTCCAGACAGTCAAGAAATAAATGCTGAATTAGAATCAGCCTCAGCTTTACTACAACATTATTCCAACAGTGCTGATGTGCTAACACGTTCCTTTTGGATGTACTAAAACATAAGGATGTAAATGTCAATGTCTGGATATGCTTAGTATAGGACAGTTTAGTAATGGATAGTAATGCATAGTAATGGACAGTTTCAGTTGTTTTTCAGAAATTAAGCAGATGTTCATGGCACAACCTCAGTGCGCAATGAATGCTTTCTTAGGCAAAGCCAGTTTGACTTGTTTCGTTTTTAACTGCTCTTGAACCCACAATGCACAATTCAGACACAGAGACAGGGATTGAAAGTTTCACAATTTAAATGTTAAGAAAAATGTACAAAAACTCCAGGGCTGACGAACAATAGGTTGAGCTGAGAACAGAGCAGGTTGGGCTGAATCTAAAAACAAAGAAGAGCTTCACAGGGCTATTTGCTTAACTGTAGGGCTACTGTTATTATTGTCTTGAATTTAAATTGAGATCGATTAGTTCCTTACAGGCAGGGTTATGACCTCAACCTTGACAGTTCTTCGGTGTGAAATTATCCAGAATTAAGAATATTATATATTGAAAAAAAGAAGGCTTCTGATGCAGACTGTTGACATAGGTTAGGAGTTCAAAGAGTTCAAATCTTTTAAGAACTATTGTCTCTTCTTCTTCTTCTTCTTCTTCTTTTGCCCTCCATTTTCCCCAATCTTTTTTTTCTTCTTTTTTTGTAATCAGTCAGTGAAACTTCAAACTTCACATTATCTCAGACTCCAGGCTTAGGCTGAAAGATAAGGTCGATTTTTAGCTGTAATCTGCTGAGAAGGGCAAAGAGGTGGTCATACACACACACACACACACACACACACAAACACACACACACACGCAGGCAGTTGTATACGAGGAGGAGAGACTTCACCGCTCAGACCCCCTCACCATTATATGTCATGTGTCTGACACAATCCTTATAACACACACATACTAAAACACACACGTAGACATTGCCCATATGGCTACAGCAAGATACAGTCGGCAGCAAAGTGAAGGTATTGAGGGCAGCTCGTGTCTGACAGATTAGACAGAGTCTATTTCCATGCCACTGACTTTCGATTTTTGACGGCACAGCCTGCCATCCCGTAATAAAGTCTTTGAACAATGACTTAGCACCGAGGACAGGTAGGGGAGCAGAGATTGCCCTCCACTAATACGAATGACAGTCGGTCAATTGCCAGATACTGGACAGACGATTAATGGCCTGATACTGCGCATGCTGCAGTATGAGAGTGTCATACTAGCATATTCTTGCTAGTGACAAATCATTTGCACTCTTCAATTTTCTGCACCATGTATTGAAACAACCTTTCCTCAAAGGAAGACCAGTATCTAATCTAGCATCAAAATTCTCCTGCAAACGACCCACAAACACATTCTCACTGTAAATAGACATTGTTTTCATTAGGTTTACGGCAATTGTAAACTAATAGAGGTTAATATTACAGGGAGGCTATTCAAAACTAAATGCTAAATTAAATACAGTTTTTACACTTCAGTGTACAAGACTAGCAGTAACACATTGTATATCCAATAAAAACCCATGGACTGGCATGTGCAGGCTTTAAAAGGTCAGTTTCCCCAAATTACAAGAAACATTTTGTTTGTTTATGGTGCAGATGTTTAGTCATGTAGATTATTTTAGTTATAAAATAGTAGAAGTGCAGACATTTTGAGATTTGATTTGAAGTGTCTAACTTGGCAAAAAGACTGATTCCAAATTTATGAATCATTGACAACCATAACGCTGTTATAAAATGTTTGTCAGCAAATTTCATTCATAAAAAATGTAAAACGAAGAGTACTTTTTTCAGTTTTGAGATTTAAGTCCTGTTGTTAAAAAAAGAGTATGTCCCTGTGATGAAACGTAAGCTTAGTTGTAGACACCATGCCAAAATATGCTGGCAAAATAATCAACATCGTCCAGTATCTTAGTAAATTGGTAAGCTATGGCAAGCTGTTAATTTTATTTGAGTTGAGTTATTTGTGAGTTATTTATTTTGGGGAATGGGGATTTATAAAATTTACAAAAGGTGAAGGGACAAGGTCACACAGCCCGGAATTAACATAGGTATAGACATTCAACTCTTCCTTATTTCCATTCAGCACAAGTGAAGGAGTAAATATAACATTCCCACTCAGTGGCAAAGCAAATTCATATATTTGCTTTCTGTGGAGTTCAAATTTGACAGGCTCCAGCCTCAACCAATGCAAAATAAGTTTGTGTAGTTGATCTCACACAGTCATTTGGCTGTCACATCCTGCACTGCCCATATTCAGCATGACATCGACTTACAGGTCATTGTGCATGCATTTGTGCGTGTGTGACTGTGCTGTGAAGGTAGAGCTGAGTGACAGAACAGTTAACAGCAGACAGACCACCAGATGAATAGAATAAATGAATGAACAATAGAGACAAAGGGATGAGAATGTGATACAGCATTTGTAAGGCCTCAGCTGAGACATCTGTCACTTTCCTTTAACAACAATGGTGAAGAGGACATCAGTCATGCTTGCCTTGAACATCAGTGAGATGAACTCGAGTTGCCACCAGCACAGCAGCATATGTCGAGTCACTGAGCTGTGTCACATCAGTTTGCATCAAAAAATGCTTTGAATGACACACAAGGAAAAGTTGTCAGATGGGAATGGTAGAGTAAAATAGTACCATAAAAGGAGCAGGAATTGTCACTCTACTGAGTGGAAAAGAGGCAGGCTTCAAGGCTTTGCCATGATTTTATTGTAAGAAGACTTAATTGATGCTGCCAGTGGAATTATGAACCACATGTAATGCAGATGTTTGGACTAGCTAGCTGATTCACCATGATTCCAGTCTTTCTAGTGTTTACGCAAAGTAGCAGTTGGCTTAAGCTCCATATTTGGCCACTGCACAGATGCAAGGTATGACTGGATACTGTATTTTTAAGTATGATTAAAAAATTATGAGATAACTTGATACAGATTAAATTTAACAATTTTGTTAAATTTTATTGGTGGGATAAAACTTTATGTTCACATGAAGAGCAATTAAACATGTTGATTTTATATTTGTGGTTTGTGTTGGCAGTGTGTTTGGTCACATTAGCTACAGGTCAGACTGGGAGCTGGTCAAAGTGGACTTCAGGCAGTCTTTCCCTCGTCAGTGCACTGAGTCTGACTATGACTCCTGGCAGCTCACAGACCTTCAGGTAATGCAAACACACGAATACTGTACAGATGCACATATTTGCAGTACATGCATGCATATATTTACAGAATCTTCACTTCTCAATGGTTGCTCTCAGGGAGAGAAATGCATAATGGGCCAGGAACAAAGTTTCAGGAGAAGGAAGGACACAGCTTTCTGTATCAAAGGAAAAAGCTACACCTCAGCTTTCAGCAACAAATCCTGTCAATGTACCGAGAAAGACTTCAGCTGGTGAGCACTGACTCCACAAGATTAGATAGCATAATTAATCTATCAAAAATATATGCATACAAAAATAAAGGATAATCAGGAATCAAAATTTAACAAACTTATCTGTGTGTGTGTGTGTGTGTGTGCGTGCGTGCGTGCGTGCGTGTCTTTGTGTGTGCGTAGTGACTATGGTTTCGAGCGATCCCGCACAGATGGTAAACGCTGCTTTGCTGACTTCTGGCATGATCCAGATTCCCCGCCCGAGGACTGCCATCTAGGACAAACCTACAAGTCAAGCACTGGGTCTGTGCATGTGCACGAACACACTCAAAAACACAACACACACAAGGACATTAGCAAACTGAGTCTTCCAGTCTTCGCCAGCTTGGTTTTCACACATGTAACAGCTCCTGTGGACATTAGCTCATTGACTTTATTACAACCACTTCCTAAATGTATTCATGAAAAACTGGTGTTAATTTTTTTTTTTTTTTAATTAAACAGTGACTTTTTATTATTTTTTAAAACGTTTTATACTCAAAGAACGCCCTCAATTATTATATACAACATTAATTTCTTACAGAAACAGGTCTAAAGATTCTGCACAAATTTGCTGCCATGAGCTCAATGTTCATTTTCTTGCAGCTAACTTAAAACAATCTGGAGAAAATAATGAAGCATCTAAAATCTTGGCACCTAACCCTACTAAAAGTGCTTAAAGTGGTTTCCCATTAATAGGACTTGATATTACAAGTCCTCATAATAATCAGCACGCTGGTGTCTTGAGTGAGCAGGGACAGACATTAGGAGACAGAAGCGAAATTTACAAAAACACCTTTAAAGACTGGCATTTTCCCATCTTCTCTCAAGTGTGCTGTAGTTATGCTCTTGCTTAAGAAAAACAACCTAGATCCATCAATAATAACTACAGATCAATCTCGAAGCTCCCTTTTATTAGCAAATTACTGGAAAAAGTTGTTTACATTTAAGTGGCAAATATTTTTCAACTCAAATATATATATATATATATATATATTTGTTTGTTTGTTTGTTTGTTTATTTCATGCCAGTCTGGTTCTGTTACTGCACATGTAAAGGTAGTTACATAGGATAAACGGGTTATATCAGAAAGCTATGATTTAGCGTTACTTGATGTTACAGCTGCCTTTGAAAGGCTTAAAAAAAATTGGGCTTTTCAGGTGCTGTTTTAACTGGTTCATTTCCTGTTTAAAGGACAGAAAGATTCTAAATTTCTATAGGCACTTTTAAATCTAAAGGTAGGAAAGTTCTCTCTGGGGTTCTTTAAGGATCAGTCCTTGGGCCACTGCTCTTTAATTTATACATGCTCCCGCTTGGCACAATCATTAAGAAACATAGCGTATCCTATCCTCATTCTTATGCTGATAACACACATTTTCCTCTCATCTGGTGATCTCAGCTCTATGGAAAAGCTAACATATTGTATAACAGATATCAGCTTCTGGATGTCTAGAAATTTTTTACAGTTAAACACAGGCAAGACTGAAATACTCACTGTTTGTCCAAAAAATCAGAGACAGCAAATTCATCTACACCTCAAATCTATGTCCATGAAATACCATGAGCAGGTCAGAAATCTTGATATTATTTTGGATTCTGACCTGAGCTTTAAAAATCACCTCATCAGTGCTAAGAGAACAGCATTTTATCATTTATAAGTAATAAAACATATCAAAACTCCGATCATTCAGGTCCCAAACTGACACTTAGAAATTAGACCATGCATTTATTTCAACCAGGTTGGTTTAGGTCTCTATAGCCCCATTTCCATTGAGTGATACAATTCGGTTTGGTATGATCCGGTACACTGTTTGTGTTTTAACTGTCAAAAGGGTACCAAAGAGTACCAGATAAACGCACTGTGCCATACCTATTTTGGTCACTCTTTCATCAGGGTACCATGTGGTCCCAAAGGGTCCCAGGAGGGTGGAGCTATACACACTGCAGTCCATTGATTGCAAACAGGCAAAAAAATTGTTTTTAAGTGTTGTTGTAGAACTGTCTTTCACTTCAGTAAATTTTTATATATATTTAGACAAGAATGTAAGCAAGTAGATTTCAAGTATGTAATCAGTTTATCCAAATAAGGCTTGTTTATGTGTGTGTCACAAAGTTTTCTGGACTTGCGAGGAGCTGCAGTTCATGGATGAGACCTGTCACCACTCGCTGCAGCACCTCGGTTCCTCGTGCTGGGAAGGAGAAAGTTTACTGATGAACCAATTATCCATGCTGAGATTGTTGCATTTTAAAACATGAAACAAGGATGCTTTGCTGCCTTTTCACGCTGATTTCTTGCCACACTGGTAGAAGAAAGATCACTTCAATACTGAGCCGCTCATTTGCTTTTGCCTTTGCTTACATGATGACATACGCTGTAGTAACGATTGTGGAACGTTTTATTACATGTTGTTCAATGCGCGCGTTACGCCATGAATCAATCAGCCCACCTTAAATGTCCATATGACAACTTGAAGAGGATTTATTTGTCACATATACATATCGTACACGTATGGTAGTGATATTTGTGAATTTCAAACATAATTCATTTGCTTTTGCCTTCTTACATGATGACATACGCTGTAGTAACGATTGAATCCTCAAACACTACAAATTGAATCTTGGAAAAAAAAAATAATAATAAGCAGAGTGCCCTTATGTTGCACAGCACAACACGGCAGCACCACTCACCAAGAAAGGGTACAATCGGCAGAGGAAATGCAAGACATATTTAGGATATAGGACAGATATAAGACAACTCCAACTTATTCAAAGTTTAGCTAGCAGAGGCCTGACATGAACCAGAAAAGTTGAACATACAACCCCGGTCCTCAAAATACTTTATTGGGTACCTGCACGATACAGAATCACCTTTAAAA
The DNA here is from genome assembly GCA_029823135.1 of Acanthurus reversus. Lineage (NCBI taxonomy): Eukaryota > Metazoa > Chordata > Actinopteri > Acanthuriformes > Acanthuridae > Acanthurus > Acanthurus reversus. The sequence goes on along the minus strand of JAPXVT010000017.1, from coordinate 2,763,476 downwards.
TCATATTATTCGTCCATAAAGCACTTAATGGTTCAGCTCCCAAGTGTATTTCTGACTTGCTCACAGACAACAACCCAACCCGGCCCCTCAGGACATGGGTAGAAGTCTTTTAGCTGTACTAGGAATTGAATCAAAGGCTGTAGAGTGGGCCTTTAGTTACTGTGGTGCATCTCTCTGGGACAAACTAGCTGTTGACCTATGGTAAATCACAACTATCTCTATTTTTAAAGTTAGACTCAAAACCTAGCATACCTTCCAAGGATACAAATAGTTACTTTGTTTGTGTGAACAAATGTTATCACTTGTCTGATGTATATTGGATGTGGGTTTTTTTTGTTTGTTTGTTGTTGTTGTTTTTAATCTGACTTCGGTCTCCTATTCATGAAATGTTTTAAAAAATGCTATTTTTTTGTGTTTTTATCCTCAGTGAGGGTAAAAATAAGGAAGAACATTGAGCTCACCTGCAATTAAATGTTCTTTATAAAAAAAATTGCTGTTGCTACTCAGAATGATTGAACAGATGAGATCTAATGCCATTGATTCGAGTCAAATAGCCTTCTTTGATAGTTCATTTTGTGAATCTTCAGTAGTTTACTGCGAGGCAAGGTTGCATTAAAAGGTCAGTCAGCTGTTTCCACATTTCGTTTTGATTTTGCCCAACCTTCATTTGGTGTTATTGGAGACACTATCTGCTTTGGGGAATGGATGCATATTAGGCCCATTAACTGTATTCCCATATGAATTGATACAGCTGCTTTACTGTTATTCGTTAATTTTGAAAAGTGACTCTTTGCATCTATAATCCATCTGGATGTGATCAGTAATGTACATATAGCAGGTGTCGTTAATATCTTTCATGAGAAAGTATTGCAAGTTACATCTTTTGATCATAATCAGCACCTTAGTTAGACGTATTTTTGTGACCACAGGTCTGTGCTTTTTTTGACTCCAAAGCAGAAGCAGCAGTTTTGCCATGTTATATTTGGATGTTGGATCAGTTTTGATGGTAAATGGGTAACACTTTATAATAACTACACACTTTTAGGCATTAGTTAAGCATTAACAAATACTGAATTCATCATTAGTTAAGCATTAAAAAATACTGAATTATCATTTAAAAGTATTGTTCCTACATGAAAAGTCCTTAGGGTTAGGGTTACCCCTACCCCTAACTCTAACCCTAACCTTTTTCATATAGGAACGATGCTTTATAGATGATAATTCAGTATTTATTAATGCTTAATTAATGATGAATTCAGTATTTGTTAATGCTTAACTAATGCCTAAATGTGTGTAGTTATTATAAAGTGTTGCCGGTAAATGTAGTCATTTAAAAAAAAAAAATTCTTAAATGCATGCTAAACTGGTAGAGCTTTCAGAGTTCTCTGCACAATATAAATACAAGCTGGCAAGGTCTCTGTAACATCATTGGTGTCTAAAGGACAGATTTTGCAGCAGTATTTGAACTTTTGCGCTTTCTTGACTTTTAAGCAGAAACAGCACCATGTCAGAGCCTGTAAGGATTTCAAAAATTTGAGCTTTACTAATTAGATTTATCATTTTAAGATAGCTGCCTCCTGACTCTAATTTTAACACACAGATACTAGGTACTGATCTTTCTATTTTCATCTTTTCTCTGTACAAAACGAAATCACTCAAAATTTCCCAAAATGTTGAACTATTCCTCTTATACTTGCTCTGTCTTCTCCTGTATTGCAGTTACAGGAAGGTGATATCTAACATATGCGAAGGGGGACTAAACAAGCAGCAAAGCACCAAACAGCACAACTGCCCTCTGCTGCCCCCTCAAGGACTGCAGGTTGGCATTAAGGGGCAGATGTTTGCCGTGGCACCTGGTGATGACATCACATTCATTGTCCATCAGGAAAAGGTAAGATAAACCTGTTTTCTCTATTCTTCTTTTCCCTACCGACATTAAAATTAAGTCTGATTTCCATCATCTTGTTCTTTCCCAACAGGGCGACACCAGTAGCACCAAGTACCAGGTGGACCTCGGTGATGGGGTTCGGGCCATCTACCAGAATCTGACAGTGACAGATGAGCCCATCCAGCATCGCTATGAAAATCCTGGTGTTTATAAGGTCACAGTTAAGGCTGAGAACACGGCGGGCCACGAAGAGGCCACTATGTACATCCAGGTCACAGGTTGGCTTCCCAGAAAATCAATAATTTTATATGGTTAATACACAACTGTGCTTTGTTTTCATCTTGAAAAGTCCTTACTGTTTAGTTCTCACAAGAGCTATTTTAAAAATTTTTAAGCAAATTCAAGTCAATGTCTCAAGTCTCTGAGGCAAGTTTTTCGTGGGGTATCAGTGTTTAGTGTTAAAATTATAATAGCTTGGGGCGCCCGGTGGCTCGGTCGGTAGAGCAGGCGTCCCATATACAGAGGTTATGTCCTCGCCACAGCAGACCCGGGTTCGTTTCCACCTGTGGTCCTTTGCTGCATGTCATTCCCCCTCTCTTCCCTGTTTCCTGTCCTCTCTTCAGCTGTCCTGTCCTAATAAAGGCACAAAAAGCCCAAAAAAATAAATTAAAAAAAAAAAAAAAAAAAATTATAGTAGCTCAAGACCAAAAGTGCTCATTTTTAATAGAAATGGGGCATTTAACATTTATCTGACACACATAGTCATCGATATGTGTCAGATAGTTAATTATGAATCCTCAAAACAGCCGTGTGGTTATGCAAAAAGCCTGATGATAAGTATCTGTCTTGATGGAACATCATTGTATTTGTATACATCCCTGCTCCTGGGTTTGCTCAGATTTGTCTCAACCAGGATCACTGCTGATCCTGAACGTGAATAATCTTTTGGCAACATAGAAGTAATATAACTAAGCTATAGAACAGAACATAGTCACTGTATGGGTCACAGAGGGATCTGAGTTGCTTTGTTAGTGAAAAACAGTAATCATGAATAGAAAAAGCTTCTTGCAGCTTGCCTTAGCATATATTGACTAAGCTCCATTTCAAGTTTCTTTTGTTTGTTCAGTATAATGGTGACCCAGACAGTTTTCCTTTTAAATATCAACAGGATACAGTTCATTTAATCATTTGAAACAAGAACTATTACATAAATAAAATAGTTGTGCATTAAAACACCTCTGCGCAAATGGATATAAATAGACAAAATTCTCAAGAAAAAAATAAAACCACTTGTTGTGCTGCATACAAATTAAGAAAAAGCAGATGCAACTGAAGGTTACGTTACAAAATAAGTAGCTTGCATTTTGGTTGTAACAGTTAGGCAGACTTACATAAGGGGACAGCCTAATATATCACATTTTCATTATTTAAGGGGCTCAATCCAAGTCAAATATCCTCAGTCTTTAGCTAGTATATATTCGCATTGCAAATTAACTTGTAGGTTACTGTATCTGAATAAAAGCTTTTATTTTGCAATGTTAGAAATCATGTTATCTTTGCTTCCAGTCCCTCTACAGGAAGTGCACTTGGAAGTGGTTCCTATTGCTCTGAGAAACCATGAGATCAACTTGACAGCCGTAGTTCTTCCCAGTGAGGCCAACTTGACTGTCTTCTATTGGTGGATAGGAGACATTCTGCGAGTAAGTGACACACTACACACTTCATTTTACAATATAATATCCTGAAATTGACATCAAAATATAGTCATTTATTCTGTAAAGCTGCAAAACCTTTTTCATTGGTTACTTCAAGACAGCAAAACAGTGAAAATACAACATATTAAAAAATTCTTTGAAAATTTTCATAGGATTTATTTTTTGTAGGCGAAAAATAAATCCAGTGCAGAACTATATTAACAATTTGAATCTGAAAATCATCTGAAGCCCACAATTAATTTTCTTTGCTCTGTCATCAACTCCTGACAAAAAATATCTTAAACTTAAGCTCCTAAATGTACCACAACGTAGTCTTTTTAAATTTATCTGTTGTATAATGTTATGTATGTAGTATACAGTGGGTCTACTAGAGTTTTTAAGAAATACAAAGTGTGCGTTATGTAATCAAGAACCCCAGATATTTCCAGACCCCTTGTATACACAGCTAACCAAACTAACTGCCTGCCTGCTGTGACTTTCTTCTGTAGCCCACGCTAACTCTGCAGAACAGCCTTCTCACTAGTTTCCCTGAGACAGGAGAGGTTTCAGTCACCATCCAGGCTTCCAACGGACGATCCATGGTACAAGATACCAGGACAGTCAGAGTCTACGGTAACAAAAAATGATATTTAAAAGAACTTTAACTGTAGGAGTGTAGACAAAGGAAGTTTTTTTTTTTTTGAAAACAGTAGGCTAGTTTCTTAGCAGAGGTAATCTAAACTTAAGGGTCACCCATGAGCTTTTATGCTATTATAATTGTAATTGAATTGTCAATATTTATCTGATTATATAATCTTTTTTTCCTTTACATATACCTGTACACCTGTGTATGCTGTGTTTCATCATGTTTTGGGAATCTTTCACACTACCTCAGTCTGTTAGTGATAATAATGTGCATCTGCATGCGCAGATTGATGTTTCCCAAACACTGAACATGAGTATTTTTTTTCCACATCTGCTTGCAATCCTTTTTGGTTTAAATTCTTCAGCATTCGATCTTTGGCTTATTTAATGCTGTTGCTGCAATGATAAATTTTGAGTTTTGGGTTTACCAACTGTTGACCAACTATTCTCCTGCCCGTGCAATTCCAGATAACTTCCAGGTTATCCCTTTAAGCTTCAGCACAAATCTCGACAGACTGAATCCAAACATCCCAGAGTGGAGAGAGGACATTGGTCAGGTGGTCACCAAAATACTCGCAAAGGTAGGGACGAACAAACTGTAAAAACTGGCTTTGACACAACCTACCTGCTTTCCTTCAACTTAGTTTTTTATTACACTAGCTCTTTCAAAATACTACAACTATACTGCTATACTACACTACTATGCATACTAAAGAAAAAATGTCTAAAAATACTGTCTTTGTAGGTCTACAGTTGCCCTCACATGAACCTACAAAATAAATCAGTTAGGAAATAACTATGCATTTAACAACGGTGTTAGTTGTTGTAGTGAGGCTTGCTATTGGCTTTCTGAGGCTGTACACTTAGACACAGTGGCGACTTGAGCTTCAAGCTGGCGTGGCACGCTAACATGCACACAATGCCAATGCAATGCAATTTTTAGTTTTTGGAGGTGGGTATTGGCAAGGACACAATTCGATTTTATAATGATAAATTGCGATACGATTGCGATATATTCCAATATTCCACATAGTTCATTGAAAATGTAAAAACAGAGCTGAAATAGAAATAGCTGTGTACGATCTGGGCAGTCCTAAAGGGGAATTCCTGTTTTTTGACACCTGGACCTTATTTATAGGAATAAATACGCTCATAAACTCACCCAGACAATTTTGGTGCAGCTTTGAGTCCTTCGGACGCTATTTAGATTCATCCGATATCTTCATATCCATATGATAGTAGCGCATGGGGCCACGGCAATGCAGCCTCTAAATAAGACCTTATCTGCCACGAAACTCGCTCATTTCACCTACATTTTGTTATGAATCGCTAGTGTTATCACCATGTCAGCTCAACTTCCTTGTTATGGTCATCCGGGGCTTTTTTCAGTGGTTTAAGGATTTGTAACTTTTGATGACATTACAGATATGCGCCTCAAAAGCTCAGCTGTTTTACTTTGTTATTGTCGGCTATTTTTGTGCAACCGTTTTGAGCCTGAATACACTGACGAGGAGCTCCTTGAAAGCTTTTGCGGCGCATATCTGTGACATCATCAAAAGTTACAAATCCTTATACCGCTGAAAAAAGCCCCGGATGACCATAACAAGGAAGTCAAGCTGACATGGTGACAACACTAGCGATTCATGACAAAATGTAGGTGAAATGAGCAAGTTTCGGATAATGTCTTATTTGGAGGCTGCATTGCCGTGGCCCCATGCGCTACTATCATATGGATACGAAGATATCGGATGAATCTAAATAGCGTCCGAAGGACTCCAAGCTGCACCAAAATTGTCTGGGTGAGTATATGAGTGTATTTATTTCTATAAATAAGGTCCAGAGCGAGTTTCATGGCAGATAAGGTCTTATTTAGAGGCTGCATTGCCGTGGCCCCATGCGCACAAAACAAAGAACACTGCAATCCTTAAAAAAGGTTTGAAAATTTTTTGAAAAGGGTTAAAAAAAAATTAAAAGTTTTAACATAAGGACAATAGTAAGTTAAAGTTCACTTTAAATTATTATGGCAAACGTTGTTAACTTTGGTTACCAAATGTCCTACAATGTTTACAGACTATTTGCTAACTTTGTCATTTTTCTGGTAGCAAAATTGCATGTAGTAAATTCATCTGGGCTTTGTCACTAAGCAGGGCTGCTTGTTGTGGCTGGAAAGAGTTGATATAAGCAGTTATTGAGTCAAGAAACAGAAACAGTTTGTTAAAAGAGGCCAAAAATCTCTGTTTAGTGAGTAAAAAAAAATTCCCAGTGGATTCAGCACAGCTATTGATTTCTTTCATATTTGTTATTTGAACCATTTCTAACTTACATAAATATTGTGACCAGCACATTTAGGATGTTACTGACCTTTAACCAACTGTCCTTAGATCACAGGGGTCCCTCAGGAGTCCCTGGTTACGGTGGTGAAGCCGGGCCTCCCCACCACTGCTGACCTTTATGTCCTCCCACTGGACAGCAAACCGGCCAAGAGGAACATGTTTGGTGATAAGGTACATAGTTAATCATAGAAAATCATAAAGACATTTTTGTTCTTTTTTTCCAATGTTTTATGTCTATTGAGACAAAATTCCACATTTTCTTGAGTAAGAATGTGCCCTAATTTAAAATTTTCTTATCTTCAGCGTATTCCAGGAATCATACAGGCTTTCAATGACAACAATGTCAGCTTTGTGGTCCGAGGAGGTCTACAAGTACTGGTGATGTTAGCCGACCCAAAAGCAGGTAGTGTACATTTAAATGCTATTTGTACTATGTACCATATAGTCTGCTTTTTAAACTGTAAGTTCTAATGTTTTATAATGATAAATATATGTCATTGATTTATTTCCAAGGGCTAGGTCAAATTGCTAATGACTCAACAGCTGCAACAGCAGAGACTGGTGCGTTCATGAGTCGTAAACCTGCAACTATCCATTTGGATGTACTTAACACAATACTTAAATTCCTGCCCCTTTCCTTTCCTGATTTTCTAACAAATCCAAATCTTGTCCAGTTAAAGTCTGTCAGTTGTGCTGTTTTATCCACCTAAGTGTCCTTTACTGAATTTAAAATGGTACTTAAAAAAAAAAAGAGGACAGCTTCTTCATTATGATTTGAACAGTTTTTGACTCAAGATCTTTCTTTTTTGATGTGCTTTCTGACTTTGCCTGTAACAACTTCTCTTTTTGAGAAAAACCCACATGATTTGAATGTGCAAACATGAATTTTTTGTTCGTTTTTGTGTTTGCATCATCACCTCAGGTTACCATGGAGCTGTTGGAGGTCCAGGTGTATGGGCTCTTGCAGTCATTTTTTTAATTAGCATCATCTCCACTGGCTCCTTTATCCTCTACAAGTTCAAAAGGTGAGCGCGTCATGACAAAGACCTGTGACATGTCAGCCAGACAAGACAAATAAAAGTGGGATCAAACAGCACATTGTCAGTTGTTTTTAGACCAGTCTACAGAAGAAAAAAAATACCCAAAAAACAAACCAAAAAAAAAACAAGTTTGTCTAAACTTTTTTTTTTAAGTTGTATTTCATTTCATCCCTGAGAATAAGTCTGCAAAATATTTTGATTTTGTGTCCCTTTCATGAACTGATTTCTCCCTTTTTTTTAAACAGTGACCTATGATTCAATTTTTAGGCTCTCACATTCCTATAAAACCAGCAATTACATAGCTGCTACAGTAGTTTGTTGTGGCCTGAATTCTACACTATGAATGCAAACCTAGGGGTAGAAGGGGTTTTAGGGGTTTATTGACCCAGAGAAGGTCAAGTCACTTCTTCGTCTTGAGCTGGGCTTATTATTTATTATTTTTTAGTTTTGTGAGTTTCATTAAGGATGTCTTTACTACATATAAAAGATATAATGTATTCCAAAATTTACATTATTCCTGATGTTTTGGCAGAATGTATTATTTATGACTCAATTTTTTGAGTGAAAATAACTTTAATTTCCATTTACTGAGATATGTTAAGTTCTCACAACTTCAGTACGTCTAACTTAGATAAGGCATGTTCATTTTAAACAGTCATTTAGTGCAACTTCAGTCAGGTAAATTTCCTTAACTTTTCCCAAGGTAATTGGCTTCCTAATTTTTCTCTACTAAACCTTACTAGTAAGAATTTGTAGTGTATAATTGGTCTAGAGATACTGTAGCTTCAACCTAATAATGTAAAAACTGTAGTTTGGGGGTGTTGGAGCAGAGCCCCAGTGGCTTAAGCCCCCTGTCAGAGCAACCAATAACCACCTTGTGAAGATCTAAGATTACAAAGATCTTTCTTCAAAAATATTTAAATCTCCTTCACTGTTGATGTTTGTATAATCAACAAAGTTTGGTCAAATTTCAAATTATCAACAGTGCTAAAAACTAAAAATCTTAAAATACTCATCCAGAGTATATATCGCGGTGGGCAAAGAAGACTGTGGACTGTTTTAAGTATTCAGCCTAAATTTTCAAGTAATTCAGTAGAGATACTGATAAAGAAAAGGCCTATTGATAAAACTCAGATTAAACAAGACTTAAGATCCTATTTTTGTGGCAGTCCAAAGACTAATGCAAACTGGACTTTGACAATTTGCTTTAAATACCCTATGTGGTATTTTGGCGCTCGCTTCAGAACGGAGGAAGGAGAGAAACGGGTGGGCATTTAGAACCAGGTCCATGTACCATCTGTCCATAGCTGTGTTTTATTTGTTTTATTACATAAGTAAATATTAAGAAATATAATATGCGTTATTTTGTTTCTCCATTGTATTTATAATTTTAAAAAAGTGAAATCCACGCACTTTTTCCTGTAGAAGCAAAACCAATAAAACAACTTGTTCTTTTGCATATTTATTATATTCATATTTTCTGACCCTTCTGCATCTTTAGAAATACCCTGTAATTGGCCACTAGCAGAATTGCCCCATGAAAAGTCATTCAGGAAGGAAGGATTATCTTTTGGCAACCATGGATATCTATCATCATGCTAAATGGTCTTGTTTTGCCTAATAAGTTGATTCAGAAGTAAGCCTATTTTAGTATTGTTTTCAAGGTAACACTACATAATTGTGGAGTTATCATAATGACAGTTGTTGCTACCTTGAGGGGCAAACATGTGATTGGCTGAAATTTGAGAGAGCAGTGAAAATACTTCTGTTCTGAAACCTGAAAGCATGACTGCATGAATTGTGAAATAAAAGGAGAAATAAGAGGTGGAGTAAAACTTCTATCTCACTCTATGTTGCCTCATATTGTCCAACCTATCAGCTCGCATTAAACTTCCTAAATTCACTGTATAATTGTGTAACCGCATGTTTTCTTTTCACGCCACTAACACACCAGCAGCACCTCCTAGCTTCCTGAACACAAATGTCCACCAAAACGTCACTTGAATTCACTTGAACATGCAGTGCAAAA
>JAPXVT010000017.1:2055719-2066135 GCA_029823135.1 Acanthurus reversus | reverse complement strand
AGACACGTATTATATTCATTTTCATTACTTTAGAGAGCCCTTGAGTGTGTAGGGAGAGAGAAACTCTTTAAACAGCGATGGCTTTTCAAGTGTCAATCACCAGAAATAAGAAGTAGGAGGCGGAATGATGTAAAGAAAACAGGGACGTAGGAACGCTTTCTGTGTAAATCACCAGAAATGAAGGCGACTGAGAGGAGGAGGAGAGAAGACAACATGATGAAGCCTCAAGAGAGGGAGCTTCCGGTGTCAATCACCACGAGATGAAAGATGGAAAAGAAGATGAATGCAATGTTTAACATTCTCCATCCGTCATTTTAAAGAGTGCTAGATGAATATTCCTTCCTGCTGTTTAAGGAGAGGGAGAGGACAGGGAGAAAGGGAGAGGGAGAAGAGGGAGGAGAAGAGACAGAGCGGGTGAGGGAAACAATGGTGGCATTAGAGGGAAAATGAGAATTATAGCCGCAAGAGAAGTTCACAGCAGTGTAACCTTGTTGGAGTGGAAGCATGGCAGATGGACATGGCAAAGGATTTACACAAACACACACACACACACACACATAGTAGCATATGTATTAGGAGTAATTAAGTCAATTGAGTTGTCATGGGTATAAGGATATATTAGAATATGAACATTATGGCAAAGAATGTTTTACTAGAACAGGTCTTAGACTATAATAGAAACATTTGTCCAACAGTTGATATTATTTTAACAACGCGCCACAGTATGACATTACAAAATATGAGATTCACAACATACTTACCCAGAACAAGAAACCCCTTGAACTGTCATCACCATACGCCTATCTGTCGTTGGTTGTTGGTATACAGTTATGCTCCCTCATACATTGTGGACATAGCGCTAATTACTACAGTCATTCCAACAGCACCAGTAAAAATAATGACCATACAAAAATGAAAAAGGTATAGGCAAATATTAATATTAAAATACTGATGTAAAAAATAGAGGAAAAAAGTTACGCAATCGTCCACACAAGCACTTATGATTTGCATCTCCCCGCTATATAACTCATTTCAGGAGCCCTGAAAGAAGGTTAAGGATTTGCCCCACTTTTCAATCCAGTCTGCCAAGTCGTTTAAATGACATTCTTTCAAATGCTGCCACTCTTGTCTTCAGCAGACCATTCTTGCATTGAGGGTACCTCTCTGTCTTCCATTCCCTGATAAGAATCTGTCTGCCTATCATAACGCTAGTTCGGACCCAATTTTTAATGTGTTTTTCCCCTCCCATCAGGACTGATTGATTGCCTCGAACAAATAATCTCAGGCTAAATTGAATTTGCGTTTCTGAGATCTCACAGAGATTATCATATACCCTGGGCCAGAACTGCTGAACTTTCTCACAGGGCTATAGAACATCAACTTAATGACCTTCCTCAGATTTGCATCGCCGGCATTTTGTTGTGGTTATTAATCCTAATCTAAACAATCTGGAGTGAGTCCAGTAAAAGTATGTATAATCTTAAATTGGACGAGGCATACCCTTTGCATCCCTCGACACTGTTTTAACATTCCTACCCAATCTTGTGCCATGGAAAGCAGACCACCAGAGCAGTTCTTTGGTATTTTCCTTGGCTGCTCTCCCTCTTTGACAAACCCTATGGACCTGGCTGTGCTTGTCGCCGCCAACCCCCTTTCTAATTGCCTCAACAGTTGTCTTGAGGACCCACTCATGTCTCCAGCAATAGCATCCCTCACCCAGTGCCTTGGAACAGCTAGTAAGGATGCACTCAAGCATGCCTGTATTCGAGCGGAGAGGGCATGCAGGTGTTTCTCCTCTGGATGTTGGGTGGGTTTGGTTCTGTGGGTCCCATTTCCGGATGTCTTGCCAGGTGACTTTCTGTTCCATCAGCTGTTTCCATTTCATCCAAGCATCCTGTTGTGATATTGCCACAGCTCTGCCGGCTAACCTCCTCCTGTATCAGCTTCTGCCTCTCCTTCCCACTAGCAGCATCATACACTTTCTCCCCTACCTACCCCACCAAGGATCAACAATCGTGAACGGGGGGGCCAGAATCTTCTATTTGAAAGGTATGAACAAAACCACTTTAAAATGTCCCTGATTCATTAAACTAATGTTTAAAGCTGCATAAACATGGAATCAGAAGGATGGCAGATGGTAAACCGTGTGTCATTTAAATGGATGAGAGCAGGACAGTAAAATTTGAAGAGGCCGGCGGAGAACGCTGCCAACAGTAACTGTAAACAGCATTGCCTTCAAAAGTTAGAATATTTTAACTTTTTGCCGTCTGCTGCAACACAACTTACGACCAAATGTTGCTTAACTCCTCAAATGCCTCATACAAAGAGACATAAAGTCTCATAGTTGTATTTACCACTCTCTGAAAACCTACTGAGATGTCACACGAAATGCTGATACATGGAAGGCAATCAAAACAAAGCTGACTGTCCTCCTCCACCGTAGCAACACATCATCATACGTGTTTTGTTTTGCCATCCTTCCATTCCTTCGGACTGTTTCTTTTTTTCCCATCCAATTCACAAGGTGTCTCCCGCTGTCTGCCATCTACCATCCGCCTGATTCCATGTGAATGCAGCATAAGACACTGAATTAAAATCACATATTCAACTGTATTCACATATTCAACTGTATCAAAAGCTACAGTAAAATATGCAGTAAGGAAATTTCATGGCAATCTCTGGTCTACCAGTTGTTGTGAAGCTTCATTTAGAATCAAATCAGACTTGCTGATCTGACTGACAGACCACCACTGCATCACTATTCTTTCTTTCCACATACAAAACACAAAATTAAACCAACCATCATAGCTGTGGTTGACCCAGAAATGATATCACATTCTCCTAACTATTCACACTGACTGATTTAACAACACTAGCATTAAAACTAAGTACCCTGATAGGCCTGTACATTTACAGAATTAAAATTTTTCATGTGGTGCTAATAATATATCTTGTAACTGATCAGCCTGGTAGCGCAAGTACATGCTCCATTTGCTGGAATTACACATTTCCTGGTGCTTTTTTCCACATTTCCCTTTTTCAGCCCTCAAGAACAGCTGTGTGTGATGGTTTAGTACTGAAGTACATAAGCTCTGCTCTAAAAGCTGACATCTTCTAATCAGTCAGATACAAAGCATTAGGCAGAACATTATGATCATCAATCATACTCAAACAACTCCGTGAAGTGTCCTTTACAATCTGACAGCTCACGCTCTCCTCACTCTGCTGCTCATTCATGCAACGTGTCCACAGGATGCTGCTGAGCTATTACCCAATATTTTCTGTTTTTGTGATTTTTTTTTATACTAAATGATATATATTTGTTCTTGCATGCTGGTCGAATTTATTTGAAAAGCATCTTTTCAACTCCATCAGCTGTGTATCTATGCAATGATTGGTTCAAAGTTCCAAGTTTTACCAAACTAATGGTAAATTAATTTTCAAAGTCAATTCAAGAGGGAGATTATGCACAAGTGCAATGATCTATGGGGTGTACATATTGTAAAGGCACCAATTTAACATTAATATTCAGCACCGTACTGCCAGTGACATATGCAATGGGTCATTGGCATGTGCAATTAAACTGCAGGGGTCAATTAGAGAAGCAATCAATTCTAAGGAACTTATGAAAAGTTTATCCCCAGCTTATGGAATCGCGGTTGAACACTGAGAGTAATGAAGTTGGGCTCTCTAGAGGAAATTTGTGTTGAGAGAGGAAATGAGTAATGCTCTTGCTTCATAAGCAGCCGCCATTCGGGTGATGTATAGTGAGGAAATTAACCTTTGACTGCCCAGTGGAGTTATTCTTGTATTAGAAGTAAATGTATTTAACCTTTTCGCACCATGTGACCGCTAACTGTAGGCCTCCGTGGAGGACTGCTTTGTGGTCTCAGTGAGCAAAGACTTAAAAAAAAAAAAAAAAAAGATGCATATAGGATTTTGTGGTCCGCACTGATAAATAAAAAGGTTCTCCAATTTTTTTAAATTTAACACCAGTATTCATGTACTAATTACATTTAACATGTGTTTAGCTTTAGAGGTCAATTAGGATATTTTTATGCAAATGTTCTGTTAACCTTTTTTTCAGACATGAAAAATGTGATTTTGCTGGCTTTATCTCCTGTTAGTAGCTTTTCGTCATTCGAGTGTTTATTGCATTTACATTTATCACAGGTTTGTTTTTTTTTTCAGACGTGACAGGATTGTTCCAGAAAGAGCTGCAATGTTTGTGAATAACTGGCTTGAGGTGTATACAAGGTGATGAAGGGCACCAAAGAGGTGGAGGTGACGATATCGAGGAAAAGATGTTTTCATCAAAGGTGGCATCACTGGTGGATTTTAAAACTGTTTTGGCCACTGAAGCCTTGATTGATAGGGATTTACAACCTTGCATCATACGGAGAATCTGCAGATACATGCTAATCAGACAGATCATTCAGCATCATGTAATTCCACACAATTTAACATAAAGTAAGGGTTCCTTGAATCGCTTCATTTCATGAACAATTAACGTTTGACAGCTGAGGATCCTCTGCTGGTGCAATGCCACTGTATAACCACCAAATTACCAGAAACAGATGACATCAGCTGTCCAGACCAAAGAGCTAAATAGCATCCACTGGAAGGGGGTCAAAGGTCATTAATCAGGAAATGCAAACAGCACGTTCCCTTAATCTCCACTTAATTTTTCTCTTTAATGCAGCAGCAATTCTGCATTAGTGTTGCAAAGCCAGAATTATCTACACAACAGAACAAGTTCACATTTAAGATGTTCACGTATCTTCAGACCTTAGATAAACAAACCAGAGAGAGATACACAACACAATGAAAACATCCTACTAACCAACCAGAGGGGCCTCCTTTCTGAGACATGTGAGTCCCACAGGGGGGCTGTCCTTTGTGTACACAGCAGACAAAGAGGCTCTGCTAACCTGGCCACGCCTTAGTCTCTTCAACACTAGAATATGCCATTATTAACACATTAGTTATTACAGAGCCAAGCTTCAAAGCTTCTATCTCCATCAAAACCTTCATTTTACAGTTTCATTTTAAAAATCAAAGCATATGTCCCACATTGAAGGATATCTGTCTGTGTGATATACTGTTCCTCAAAGCCATTTAAACACAGTCCCTCACCACTGACATGCTAGCATGTGTGTGTGTGTGTGTGTGTGTGTGTGTGTGTGTTCATTTACTGCCCCTGCCAAAACAGGAACTGCTGCTTAGATTGAGCTGCGATGTGTCAGTTAGCGAGATAGCATCAACATGCAACAATGGAGCACTTTAGCTCTTTAGCAGCTATAGCTTCTACCAATTGTCTCATGGAACCCAAGGGACAAATAGGGCTCTGTCTGACCAGGCATCATGTTACAGCCGGATGTCTGCAACATCATTTAACATGTAAGTAATTGTACGACAAAATAAATCCCTCTTGTGTTGTTGACACAGATGATGGCGATAATGTTGCGGTTGTATCAGAATTTCACCATGTCAAACAGTTCAACACTTATAAACAAAGAACAAAAGCATTAATCTGATATTTAGAGAGTGATTTCAGTTGCCCCAGTTGAGATCAGTCAACAATCAGAAAACATGTGATTTTTGCTCAAATACTGATGCTTAGGAGCCCCTCCAGGCTGTCTTCATTTGTTACCACACTTTTACAAAAGAAAGGCTTTTGAAAATAGAATGGTGTCCAAAAATTAAGGAGAAAAAAAAGGAAAAAAATGATTTAAGGAAATACAAAATACAGCCGTTTTGAAATGTTCTGAAATGGACCTTTCTCATTTTTAGCATATTTTTATTTTATGCATATTTTATAATGGAGGATTCTATTCTAGGAAATCAAGATAAATGTAATACAAAATGAGATCAAATGTCAAAACAGAATGTTCTGACTGAAATACTACTGTAGAGTAGAATTGCTGTGTTCTAGAGAGTAATAGTGAATAAAAATAGAGTATTTGAGGACCTATTTTTAAATGCAACATTCTATGGTAGCATGCTCTGAAATGAAATGATCCTTTTCTAAAATACAAGCCTCTGCAACAGATTGTTTTGAAATGGAATGTTCTAAATTAGGATAGAATAGTGTTTTTTACAAGGAGCCGTGTTTCTAAATAGAGACTTTAAGGTGGTATTATGAAATATGTTTTAGAATAGAATGTTCTAAAACGGAACGTTTTCATATACAATAGAATGTTATAATCTAGAATGCATCATTTCTAAAATAGAATTCTATTTTATTAAACTAAGATTGAACACACACTTCAAGTCCAATTATAAAATCCGATGCCCTATGATAGAATATTCTGAAATGGAATGTTCTATTATTGTGCAGAATGTTGTATATTAGAATGCATTTTTCTTTTAATTATGGATGATTCTATTCTAAAATATAAAGAAAGTCTTTTGACTACCAGTATTATTAAAAACACTTGATGACCAATTCCATCAAAATGATGTTAAATCATGCACTTCATACTGTATTAACGCTCTTGACCCAGTGGCTGCTTTCCATCGTCCACTGCCTAGCAACAAGGGTGTGACTGTAGTCAACGGCAACACTGAAGCACAGCAAGGTAGGGAAAAGGCCCTCCATGGGTTGTGTGTGTGTCTGTGTGTGTGTTAGATAACTCAGTCCCTTGGGTTTCATTAGTACAATCTTTCCTGATCTAATGAGCTCAAATACTGACACATACAACACACACACTGAAAAATTAATGGTTGTATTTTTGTGTGTATACAAAACACAGAAGGCAGACCTGAATGTCAGATTTCATAAATTGGACAATCAAGGTCCCATCTACTGATATGGCCACAAAAGGGTGAGGGAGCAATAGACAAAGAGAGAGATCGACAGAGCAGGCGTGGTGGGAGTCGATTCATCAGCACCACACCCGCCTGAGCCAAATGAGCTGTCCCAGAATTCCCCTGAGGCCTTGATGACATCATCTATCGCTACTCTCCTCCTGCTGCCCTCACAGCTAAAACATTATTCATCTTTACACACACACACACACACACACACACACACACAATCTTTAGCACATCCTGATTTTTGCCCCAATTTGACAATAAATGGCTGTGAGAAATATAAAATTTGAATGTAACACAGCCCTCTACATACACTCACACTCCACATAGGAGGTTCATCAGTAATGAGAAAATTGCACATCAGTAGACTCTGTGGGTGCTACAAAATTTTACAAAAACACAAGTTAAATGAGACATATACTGTAACTGTCATTAATTAAGCATTTATATTTCAGATAAAAACATGATAAAACATTTGGTCCTCAAGGAAGTGTTCAAGAGACCACTGTTAATAGAAAAACACACCAAATAACTCACATAGTGATAAACACTACATTACTGGGATACATGATGATAACTGTCAACAAGTTACGTATGACTGCAATATAGCATAGTCTAACTACGGTTGTAGAGTAAAAACATAAGTAAAACCTATAACAATAAAGTATGATATCCTATCTGATACATCCCATCTGACAAGATATGACGTCATGTAAAGCGATACTGTACACAGCTCTCATTCTCAGATTGGCAGCTATTACTGTAATTGCTATGTGAGCTAACATAATGCTTTCACAGTCTGACAAGAGAAGGTGTTGTTTAGCTCTGAACAGTTGTGATTAAAATAATGACACTAAAACGTTGATGTAAAATGCTTGAAAATATAGATTCAGTTCTCTACTGTTATCTAGTTCTAATGAATGTGTTAGAATATGACTGTGTGAACATTTGTATTATCAGAAACTTACTTTCTGTTTAGTATCATTTGATTTACTACAGACCTGTCCCTCTAAGTATTCCAACCCCCACCCCCAATATTTTGCAAATGTCCAATTGGATGTAATATTTACGTCATATTGGGCTTATGGTGTCTTACTGTATAAGCAGCACTTTAATTCAAGTGTTGCACACTGATGCAAAGACCCGCTTAACCAGCCTTTTAGCTTTTGTTTGGCTAATGAGGCAATCAGATTTTAATCCAGTGTGAAAAGAGGAAGCAGGGGTTCCTGGTTATGAGGGGGATTAGGGGTTAAAACCTAAGAAGTACAGAGTGGTTTTTCTCTGAGAGAGAGGAGAGAAAACCACAGCAGGCAATCAACATTCTCCTAACTGACAGGTTTAATTAGAGGGCAGCGACATGCCACACGGAGAGGAACTTTCAGCTTTAAAGCTGCTAACAAAAACACTGCAAAGCTCAAGAAAAGCACTACTTAATACTGGCAAAAGGAACGGTTAGAATTGACAGTTAAAACATCTGAAGAACCTAAGCCTCTTCTGTCATACAGTAAGCAATGTGACATGCACAAAACAGTCATTTCCATGGGCCAAGCCCTTTGGTTTTACAGTAAATTTGTGCCAGATTTGTGTAGAATTAGTTTTCGTTTACTAATTCAAATTTATTTTTTACTTAAATTTGTTTCAAACCGAACTTTACCCAGTTTTACAAAATGATTCATTAATTTTACAATTAAATAACTTATTACAAATTGTTTTAAACTAAGTTTTCAACAGTTTCTTTTCCACAAAGTGTTGTATGTAATTTGCACAATTTAAAATCATTGTCCACCAACTTTTACAATAAAACTGCATTACCACAACATTGATTTTTCTCCAATTTCACATCCCATTGAACACCATTTTTTACTTTGATTTTGCGAAAACAACATTAAAAGCTCACAGAGCTCAAGTTGTTGATATTGAGAGCATGAGGCTAACCTGCCAATCAAAGCTTACCTGGCCTGTTGCTCCTACCACCATGCCTGTGCTCATGGGTGCTTCAAAAGAGGCCACAACACCTCAGGATGAAATATATCCAATTTGTGTATGACTCCAAGTATCTGAAGAGGGAAGTGTGCACGCTGTGCACAATGTGTGTTTATGTGTGTAAGATGGGGAAAGGGGGGAAGAGGCGCAAGTGCAGGACAGTCTTGCCGACTGTGAGTGGATTAGTGTGTAACGTGCTGGAGGTATTAACGTGCTGTGGCCGTCACACACACATATGAACACACACACATGGATGCATGCGCATGGAGGGGTGTGTGCATTCTTAAAGGGGATTAAGTGGACCAAAATAGAGAAGTCTTTTCTACTGACCTAGAATCAGAATGGTGCAATAGTGAGACAATGGCGGGTGGACGAGCCAGAGTGTAATGTGGAAAGACAACTGGCTGTTTTGTTGCTTAGCACACACACACACACACACACACACACACACACACACACACACACTAGTTTATGGGGTAAAATTGTAAGATCCTCTGACACTTACTAACTTTTTCTTCCACACTTTCCCTTTTTGCTCTTTTTACTCCAGTTCTGAAATATGGAGGGCTGCTGGTGTTTGTGTGTTTCTTTGTAAATGGATTACATTTAGAAGCCAGAACAGGTAGTTAGAGGAATGATGCACTGCAGACTCAGTGACATTGTCTGTGGCTGCAGTGACCTGTCCATGGTATCTCTCCGGCTAACTTTGGCACTCAGCTGCATCGTAAACATGAGGTAAACTGTAGTTTAGCTGAGGCTGTTTTAAACCAAGAGCCAATAGTCAAGCTTACACATGCTGAGCGTCACTAACGCTTTGAAAACAGGACAGTACTCTGACCTCTATGATGAAGCTCACTCAGGAGTGTTTTCTTACACATGCCATGATGTTGAAAATATCATTAAAATGTCTCGATACAGACAGAGCCCTTAGGCAAACTGCTTGAAAACACCCACCTGCAGCAGCATCATGTCGTACCATAAAAGAGTCACGTCAGCATCAAGAACACCCTTAAATCTGTCAGTCATTGGAAACTTCCCCAAACACACAATTTGACAATCATGTCATCATGCTTTACACATTTTTTGGTCAGGTGTATGTGGGGTATCAACTTACTTGAGCTCTTTTGTTTATTCACTTTCAAGAAGCTTCATCTTTTTTCATGTGTACAACCAAGTGCAAAATCATGAATGCATTTTACCAGAGAGTGGGAGAAGGTGCATCATTATCCTCATTTGCAAAATGCACTGCACCTGCCACTCTCTGTTACGATGTTCATTTACCGACCTTTATACCCTATATGCACTTACTTTGTCTCCCACTTGGAGTTTTGGAATTATTATAATTACCTCCGCCAAGGAGGTAATGTTTTCGCCAGGGTTCGTCTGTCTGTCTGTCTGTCTGTCCGTCTGTCTGTTAGCAAGATAACTCGAAAAGTTATGAACGGATTTGGATGAAATTTTCAGGAAATGTCCGCAATGGGACCAGGAACAAGTAATTAAATTTTGGGGGTGATTCGGATCTCCGTGCAGCAGTTATTCTATATTCATGACTGTAATAATAACGAAGCAGTAAGACTCGCGCAGTCTCAGTGCAGTGAAGTCTCAGTGCAGTTGCGT
>JAPXVT010000017.1:1944256-1966058 GCA_029823135.1 Acanthurus reversus | reverse complement strand
TAAGGGTTAAAAAGCTTTTTATATTTTCTTTCTCCGCGTGCAGTCCAAACTTTGTGACCATGCAGGCTGTCCATGTTGAAAGCGCGCTGACTGTGCACGCTCTTTCATGTTTGTAAACAGATTGTTTGGACTTGACTTGTTTTAGTGTAAAAAAAACACTGATTCACTGCAACATTTCAAACTGAAAGATTTCTCATTTTGTTTTACACCAACAAAAGAATATAACACATCTTATTCAGGCAGGAATGTTCTCCTTCATGTCTGCAGAACCTTTTTTTCCCCCCTGTCGTCTCTGCGTGGTCGACACAGATTCAGCTGTTGCTGCAACATTAGCACCATCAGTCTGGCTAAAAAGAATTCAAATAAAAGAAATGAAGCCACTAAAACTTCTTCCATTATCTTTTGTTTATTCAGCTGCAGTCAGTGCACTACATGTCACGTAAGGCCAAACCGGTGCAGACCTTCGTTTTCAGTATGAATGAAACCGCTTTCCCAGTCAACGTGATTGGACAGGACGCCTGCGGACGCGCATTGCAGAAAGTACGTTCAGCCCTTACGACCCAGTCCTGCACTAACATGAGCCCCAACATGAACGAAACCACCAACACCTACCATCAATGTTGATGATGTGGAGCAGCAGCTTTAGGTAGTTCTGGGTCTGCTCCACCAGGTCCCACGACTGAGCAACACACACACACACACACACACACAGACACAACAGAGTTAACACACCGTTGATATAAAAACATGAAATGAAAGCATCTGTAGTCGAGTGAGATTTTTAAACCAGACAAAGCTGCCATCACATTTCTCTTTTAAATTGCAGGCATCATCTTCAGAATCACACAGCGCATTCTTCATCGGTTTGTTTCGGCTTTTTGTTTAACCAAATAAAATCTTCAAAATCATGTCTTTTGGTTTTTAACAGTCATGTCACACACATTTCTAAATTATGCAGCCTAACATCTTCATATGTTTTTTTTTCTAAATAAAGTTCTGTGGGTTTGAACAACGTTTGGCTGCACAGCATGAGTCACTGAGCTTCAAACCACACTGTGACTATAACTGCATGTGTGCAGTGGTTCTGACTCAAGACCAAAGCTACTTTTCAGGTTGGACAACAGATGGCACTGACGCACCACAAATAGCACAGAGAAAATCTGAGTCACAGCTGAGAAGGACCGGGTAAAGCGTTTCAAATTGGAGAAGCAGTGAGGAGAGAGAGAGGTCACCTGATACTGAGTCCAGTCAATGTTCAAGTTCTGAGTAAAGCACACAGGGATTGTCAACGGAGCGTCCACGTAATCCTGTCAGTGGAGACACGAGACATCAGATTCATGTAACTGAGCTGAACTCCTGTGAAACCAAAATCTAAAGACTCATGTCAGTCTGCGTACCTGATTCCAGTTGAACACCAGACCCTCTGCTGTGTAGTCTCTGTCTTTATAGTCCTTAAAAAACTCACACCCTGAAAAAGAGAAGGAAAAATATAATCATACACATTCAGCAGACTTAGTCTGGGTTTTAAGCTGAATCCACTGAATGTGGACATTATCTGGGAAAGACGTAGTGAACAGGTTCATTGGTCACAGACGATGGTTTCATGATTGGGTGTGAAAGGGGCATCCTGGAGGGAGGCTCCCTACTCACATCATGATTGCATTAAGTTCTGTCTTCTAATGACAAACAATAATTACAGCAGTTTAGGATCTCGGAGAACATCTGCTGAGATTTCTCCCACCTGTGGAAGCTTTCTCTACCTGTTCTGTATCATGCCGGGGTCAGACTACACGAAATCAGCCCGATAACAGACGCACCGGGAAGACGTACGGTGTCAGGTGGGCCCAGAACTGATCAATGAGCAATCGACTGTTTCATCTCGCGCAGTGTGTCATAATGGACGACAACCGACGCTGTATCGTTGTTGTTGTTTTTTTTAATCTCTCACGACGGTTTGTCAGTAATAAAAGTAGTCGTAGCACTTCCTGCTGGTGACATCACGCATGTCGTGAACTGCAAATGAGGACTGAACAGGAAGCAACGTGTAGTCTGTCATGTCTCTCAGCCACGACACAGCAAAAAATATGACTCTTTAATAAGCTTTTCTGACACATTGAACATTTTAACAAACAAAAATATCTTGTAGTCCGACAGCATTAAACTTCAGCTGTTCTATTTCAGGTTGGATAATAGTTCAAAACTGTGATGTGTCAGATATGACTGACGTTTTTAAATTAAACATTCTGCAAATAATTTTAGCATTTCTTTGGTTCATTTAAAATCTACAGGAATGAAACAGTGCATACATCATCATTTTTGCTACTTCCATTAACGTGTTAATCTGCAGGGGTTTTATACTGTGAACTTTATTTTGTAATGTATTCTAAAAGACAATTTGTAAGAAAGCTCTGTTCCACGAAGCACACTGGGTTTGTGGATTTAAAAAAAGAGAGTCGACGGATTTTTTTTTTTTCCTTTTAGTTTCAATAACCAAAAACAAACCTCAGTAAAGTTTCTTTTCTCTTTTTCTTGTCTTTCTGAGTCCCTACAGCTCCTGCAAGTACATTCCTGCAGCCACAGAATCGCTGTCCACTGCTGTCTCTTAAGTTTCAGTTCAACAGACAGAAAAAGCAAATCAGTCAGTGGAGTGAACAGTTTGCCTGAGGCTGATACCAATATAGATACTGAACCATTTTAAAAAAGTACCAAATAGTGATATATTGGCCATTTGTTCTCATAAATAAGGATGTAGGAATTTTCTGTTTCTAAAGAAATGTGAGGAAAGTACTGAGGAAGATTTCTTTACAGTGAAAAAACTACAACAAACAGTTTTCTGAAGAACCAGCTACTGTATGTAAGCCTTACACTGTTTCTTTATCACTTCATACAGATTTTTGACATTTCTGGACCACAATCTTCGGTATAAATAATAAATATTTTGCAACTTAACCTGTGACACTGACGATAGAGCCCCGGACATCATGAGACTTAGGGGCCGTTCACACAAACGCGGGTATTTTTGAAACCGTGTGTTTCTCTGCATGGTTTGGCCTTTCATCCACACGTAACCACAGTTGTGGCCTCCTGAAACCGGAGTTTTTTGTAACTGGACTCCAGGGTGGACTTTTTTTTCGAAAAGTCCAGTTTCAGCAGTCATGTGTGGACGGGAAAACCGCAATTTCTTGTCGACATTGTTTGATGTCACACTGTGTGACAGTAAACAGTAAGTTGTATCCATGGAGACTTGTGGAGCAATCCAGACGTGACCAGATGACGGAGTTGCTGTTATGGAAGACCAACATGTTACCACATTTTCCTGAATTTTGCTGATTTTAAATTCATGAGTGACAGCGAGAAGTAATTCAACTTCGCTGTCAGTCCACACGAAGGAATCTGCCCGGCCTCGGTTCGCCATTGTTGTTTTTCCGGTATGAATTTTTCCAGCCTTGTGATTGGCTAAAATGGCCTTCCTGTTAGGAGTGCTATCGCCACCTACTGCTTTGGCATGTGCATGACATTGTTTGAGGCGGATTTTGCGGTTTCATATGGACAGAGTTATTTTTTATCACACCGGTGGTGTGGACGGGAATTTTTTTTTAACCGGGGGCCATAAAAGTTTGGTTTCAAAAATACCCGTGTTCGTGTGGACTAGGCCTTAGAAACAAATAACAACATGGCAGATTACAGCTAACCAGTTCACTAAAAACTGTTTCTGAGAATATTTTCGCTGAGAAAAACTGAATCTTTGTTCATATCTGATTGGCACAGTCTCATTTTACAGCTTACATTAATCTGAGAGGGAGAGGGCTGACTCTCGTCCTCTTCAGTTCTTCTCTACTCGTTGTGTCTGTGCAGGAGGGTATACAGAAATGCACAAGTGCAATGCGTGGTTTGAACAACAGCCTTAGAGCCAGTAAGATTTCACAAACTAGTTGCAGACTCTTCATGTAGGCAGCTTGAAAGGAAGTTACCACTGTACATTTTCATGTATTACCTCTAACATAATCATACAAATGTGCCTCAGAATTTTCCCTTTAACTTATGTCCATGACTCAGTTGCTGTTACCTTCAAGACTTTGATCAACTCCACTCATTTCACTTTGTTTTTGGACATTTTTAGCAAGGATTCAAGGGTTTCCAATTGGCTCCTGAGCATCACGGCACTGTGGTGCCCTTCCAGTTTAACGGAAAAGAGTATACGTTAAGCCACGGCTCAGTGGTCATCGCTGCTATCACCAGCTGCACCAACACCAGCAACCCCTCTGTCATGCTGGGAGCAGGTGGGTGTACTTCTCTGAATGAAATTTCTGGAACATTACGGGTCTTTGAGAGGAGTGTCCCTGTCAGGTATTTGTAGGGGCCAATAATATCAGTAAATATTAGCCTAGTGCAGATATATTGGTATCGGCATATGTGTTCTCTGATATGCACCGGTATTAAAACTGTTTTTTAAAGCTGGAAAAAATTCTTTGACTTGTGATTTAAAATGTGTAATCAAGTAGTTTATCCAGCAGAAGTCTGTTTTTAAATAACTTATTAGTAAAGTGTGTACTGTTCACTGCCCTGATGTTTGGAATAAAGTTTGTTAAAATGTGAGATATCCTGTCTCCATTACATATCTATGTCTCAAATATTTTATAACCACATTCAGTGGTTGTATCGCATATCAAAATTTTCTTGCTCTCTAAAATAGGTATTGGCCCCCAAAATTTCATTTCTATCGGGCCCTAGTTTTTTGTTTGTTTGTTTTTTTGACTCAGTTGTTAAAGCAAAATGCTTTTCTCACAGGTCTTCTTGCTAAAAAGGCAATAGAGTGTGGCTTGAGCGTGAAGCCTTACATAAAGACCAGCTTGTCGCCTGGCAGTGGAGTCGTCACCTACTACCTGAAGGAGAGTGGCGTCATGGACTACCTGTCTCAGCTGGGGTAAGCTGTTCACATTCCTGTTCCAGTCAGCTGTCAGTCTTTATGTTTGGATGATCCCAAATGTGCTCAATCATGTGGGGAAGACAGCGACACCTTGTGCTGTGAGTTACACAGTCTGTATATTGACGTATGTAATCTGAAAGCAAAGTTCACAAGCTTAAGTTTTGTTCAGAAACTTTGAACTGAACTCTTTAAGCAACATTCAGCTGTTGGTTTTGTTATATTGTTGTGTGCTGTTGTGTTGTATACTACATATACAGTTTGTTAGTGTGTAGAGTATGTAAGTGACATGCATCAAACATGCTAATGCACATGGCAGCATCACTCGTATGAAAAGAAATTCTCATTAGCTGTGTTTGGTTTTTTCCAACTGTGTATGAACCCAAAGCGTGACTTCAGTGTCCTGCTCCAGTCTGAGTCACCAGTAAATGCTACAACAGTAAAGTGATCCATTCAGTGCATGTCTTGTTTTAATATTGTAATTTATGTTTTTTATGCATCTATTTTGTAAAGCAAATATTGACCAATATATTGTTATCTAATTTTTTAAATATCAGAATCTACGTTCTTGTCATCCATTTACACCACATATTGGTCAGGTGTTCAGTGTTTTTTAGAAAAAAAAAAAAAATGAAAAAAGAAGAAGACAAACAAACAAGGAGATATTAGGGGAGGGACAGTCAACTGACTTCGCCAAGGGACCACTTCAGCAAAACGACAGAAGGCCAAGGGCCAGTTAATTAAAAAAATAAAAAAGTAAATGAAAAAATAAGCTTTCGAGGTACAAGTACTGACTTCATACTGCTCACAGAAACCTTTCACAGGAGAATACATGGCCTCACCTGTGGTGTGGCTCTTCAGTGGCAAAAGACACAGCACACTTTCTTGGAAAACATCTCAGTTCAAATATATTTCACATATACCGATAATTGTACCGTGTCAGTTGCATCTGTTGACTCATTGACAGTGACTGACGTAATCCACAGATTTCAGTTCAGAAAGAAAAGCTGAAAAGCTGCCCTGGCATAATTTTTTTCAGCCTCCATGATGCCATAGAATCAGATAGCTGTACTTGTTTTACACAGTTGACACTGAAGATGTCGTCTTTGTCCTTGTCACCTGCCAACAGTTCCTCCACTATTCCCAACATGCACTGTTTCACAAGTTCAACATCCAAACATGGCTCACCCTTTTTAACCAGTCCCCACGTTACACGAAGTGATGCAAATGTGGCTTTCTCCGTAGGAATCATCACACTTGTTAGGATCATGGTTGTGTCACAATAAGACAACTTCAGATGTTCTGTCTCTTTTCTTGTGGTGCTATCGGCTGGGAAGGTTACACTGAAGCTAGCGGGACTTGTCTTAAAATGTGGCCTAATCTTAGTGATCGTGCATGCAGCTGCTGGCCTTTGGCAGATTAAACACAGTGGTTCAGAAGTGGTATGAGATGGCAAAACAAAGGCAAATTCACCAGTCCATCTTTCATTGAATTGCCTGTTCTTATTGTCAAGCTTTTGACGTTTACTGTTTATACTCATTTTGCCGAGCTGCTCCCATCACCCACCGGCAGCCAGCAGCTGCTCATGCGTGTCATCAGGTGTCGTGAGAGGAACAAGACACACAGGATTTCACGTCTGTTAGTAAATATTTGGTTCTAAGAGCAGGTGGAGACATTTGGTAATGGTTGTTGTGGTAAATATAACATTTGATAACCTACATGGAGCGCAGTCAAAGTGCATTGTGAGTTAGAAAATATTCTGTGAGTCTTTCTGCACCCCGCCAGTTGAGTATCACAATATTACAGAGATAACTAGTTACCACAGTTCGAATCCTTTCTGAAGCTGCTGAATCACTTTAAAGAAATCGAGCTGAAAGAAATGCTTCATTATTTTGAAGCCTATAAAGCAGTGAAGATAGCGCCCTCTGCTGGCATTTTCCTGGTATTGAATTTTATGCATGTATTAAAGGTATAATATGCTACAATAGTTTCTTTCTCTTTGCAAATGTGACATTTAATTTTGGCCTCTCCTTCCTGACTCAGTTAGAGTGAGAGAGCAGTGAGGCCGAGCGAGCTAGAGAGTGAATGAAGAGAGGACATGATGCTGCGGTGAACAAAGCAGTGAATCAAAGGGGAAAAGGTTTTTTTCAGGTGTGCCAGAGATCCCGTTCTAAAGTGTGCACTTCCACGTTCATACTATCCTGCAGGAAGGTGCAGTAATGAAGGATTTTGCTTCAATTCAGCAGAATCACACATTTCAAGTTTATACCTCTGTTTTTTAATCAGTGGCATATTGTCAAACACATTCCACATGAAAACCAAATAAACCACTGCTTTAATCAGAGTGTGAGATAATCGGCCTCTCTCATGCTGCTCATGTGATTTTTGGCCAGTTGAAGATGGAAACATCTTACCACAATATTTCTGCTTTTGTTATGACCCCCTTCCCCAGACTCATTACATTAACATGGAGCTCTATGCAGATTATTTGAAAGATTATTTGCAGATTATTTGGAAGCCAAACAAAACCAATTTAACATGAGTATCAAAATCATTTATTAAGACAACCAATAAACAATTCAGAAAACAGGTCAAAGTTTACACAATGAAAACAAAGGACTAATGAGTCAGTCAGAATTAACAAAATTAGGGCAGAAACCCAGCCTGCCTCCTCCAGGGGAAGTGTGTGAGGTGTGTGGAAAGAGAGAGACTTCAGGCCCATTCCTCCTTTTTTTATTCGGCAGTTGCTCTGCTGATGATGTTCACCTGAGACAAAACAGAGACAGACATCATGAGTTCATATGGCCGGCCAGGGACAGAGCATGCCTTAAGATAGCACCCTCAGCCTGTGTTACTGGACAGTGTAGACTAAATGAGGAACAGATCACCAAAAAAAAAAAAAAAGAAAGAATCATTCATGATTCAGTGTTCAGAAAGCAGTTTACAGACGTGACAATGTGTCAGTGAAGGTCAGTACTGTCTTGGATAGTTAAAAAGTCTGCTTTGCTTCAACATCAGCTTGTTACAGAGAATGTCCTCTAGGTCAGTGTCTGTAGTCTCACTGGGACTTTGGTTTTTTTTTAACCTTTGACCTTGAAGTACATACAGTGTAGCTGTTGAATTGATACTACATGATGCATAAACAACAGGAAAACCCGTACAGTTGTACTGAAGATGTGTTGGACATAATCCCTGCACTCAGGGTTTGTGCCCTTTTTTCGTTCCCTGCATTGGAACAGTCTACCAAAGTTAACATGGAGCTCTATGCAGATTATTTGCAACTTTTGTAAATATTTATTATTTCTGTCTTGTTAGCTTTGAAGTTGTTGGCTATGGTTGCATGACCTGTATAGGAAACAGTGGGCCGCTCCCAGAGCCGGTGGTAGAGGCCATAACTCAGGTACGAAAAGGCTGTTTTCCTCATCCCTGCTGTATCTTTCTACGTCTTGGAGCACTCATTAGCTCTTTCTCTTTTTCATTTCTCTTTTTGTTTCTCATTCCAGCCTTGCTCACTCTTACATGTCCTGTTTTACCAGAAATATTTTATGCACCTAACCTACTTTTGCTTTGTTAATTTTGCTTACTTGTGTTTTTCATCACTACAAGTACAAGAATGAGCAGTAATACATTTATATATAAAATAATACATAAATACTAATAGTATTTACTGTTTCTAATTCCAATTATTTGAGGTCCTTACAGTACAGGGAACTGTGTTTCAGGGAGATCTGGTTGCTGCTGGGATCCTGTCAGGAAACAGAAACTTTGAAGGGAGAGTCCACCCCAACACCAGAGCAAACTACCTGGCTTCTCCACCACTCGTCATCGCCTATGCAATAGCTGGCACTGTGAGGATAGACTTTGATAAAGAGCCTATTGGTGAGTATTTATATTTTGAGAGCAACTACACTCAGATATGCTGGTTAAAGTAAATAACTTTGTACTATGTCAAGAAAAGTAAGTTCTATGCATTTCTGAGTCACAGTAAGCAGGATCAAATTTTAAGCAGGAAAAATTATCATAGCTTACAGCTTTAGATGGAAACTAGACTTAAAACCTTTAAAGTTATGTTTGTCTCCACAGTGAACTGTCCTGAGTCTGATGCTGTAACTGTCCTCAGGTTATGTCACTTGAGTCAGTATCAGTTGGGCCTGAAGGCCACAAGTTTCAAAATGAATCTCTCCTTTGTCAGAAAGCACAACATGAGTTTCTTTTATGTTTGGGACTGATTAACAGTAACACACTGACTACTCAAGATCTGCCTCTGCGCCTTGTCAGCCGAGAACTCATCAGTAGCTGCTCATGATCAGCTGATCAGCCCTGACAGAGCACCACAGGCATGTCACTGTTCTACTTTGTCGTTACACTCTGTCAGTAAAAAACCTCTTTCACATTGTAACGAGCTGCCCAGCTCACCCTCGTCTTGTTTCTCGTAAGTCTGGCAACGGAATGTTTAAAATGACATCGAGTAGGGTACAATGTTGCAGAGCTGCAACAATCAATTGATCCGTCGATAACTCTTCAATAGAAAATTAATCACCAACTATTTTGATAATCGATTACTCGTTTCAATTTTCAAATGAAACAGTAAAAAGATTGCTGTTTTAGCTTCTTAAATGTGATAATTTATGTTTTTTTGTGTCATTTCTGATAATAAAGAGTTTTTGTATTTTGGGCTGTTTGGTCAAAAGAAGCTGTTTTTGGGCACTTAGAAATTGAGACGATCATTTTCACACTTTCTTGACATTTCATGGAATAAACAATCGTGAAAAATAATTGACAGATTAAAAAAACAATAATAGTGACAAAAAAAGGATTAAAGAAAAAGTAGACAGAAGAAAGTATGTACCTGCAGTAGAAAAGTGTTTTTCAGTCGAGGTAGTTTAGCCCTCGTGCTGCTCAACTCCACAATCTAAAGATGCCATATGGATCGTTTCATCCAGGAAGTGACTTTTTTCCAGAGGCTCAGTCTCAGTGTCTGACTGACGTGTCTTGACTCGGCATTAAGGTGAATGCTGGTTACGCGAGTAAGCGTTTTCCCTCAGACTGATTAAAACCTGTCTGGGGCTGTTTTCTTTGTTGGATTAATTTATAAAAACATTGAGACCAAGCAAAAATCAAGTGAGAGGGAAAGCAAATCATGCTGTTGTGCAGTTGAAATTTTCTTTATTGCTGGAAACATCTAAAGAGGCCTCCAATTCTGGAGGTACGGAAAACTTGGTGAAACAACCGAGTAAGGATCAAACCGGTAAACACACATAAGGTGATAAAGTAACAACATATTCTGTGCTGGAAGTGGATCTTTGTGGATAATCTGTGCTTCGTCAACCAGAGACTTAGTGTGTGTGATTTCAGCTGGTAGGAAGTTCCAAAGTGTGGGGGCTCTGATGGCAAAAGCTGAATCACCCTCTGTCACGAGCCGTGATCTGGGAATGACTAGCAGGGCTCCATCTGCTGATCTCAGTGTGAAATGTGTAAGTTGTTATCTACTGAACAAAGGTTCCACAAGGAGGCGCTAAAGTGCTG
Source organism: Acanthurus reversus (assembly GCA_029823135.1). Classification (NCBI taxonomy): domain Eukaryota; kingdom Metazoa; phylum Chordata; class Actinopteri; order Acanthuriformes; family Acanthuridae; genus Acanthurus; species Acanthurus reversus. Next base: position 1,955,608 of record JAPXVT010000017.1, on the reverse strand, counting down.
CTTGGAAAAAAGCATAAAAGAAATTGCGAGAGTGTGTAATGCACAAGTGAAGGAACAGGAGGACAAAATGGACAAGCAGTTTCAATACATCCACAGTCAGTTCACTTATACCAAAAACTGGTGCCTTAAACAATATCATGCAGAATTAGGAAGTGACCTTAAATTTGTACCTAACCCTATGGTATGGGCAATAAAACATGGAGGAAGAAGTGACACAATGTGCAGTCAGTGTCATTACACTGTCAGGGGAAATGTCAAAATGTCATCAATGCACCCCCAACACTTGTCAGTGCATCTGGCCAGATCCTCGCTGTCTGTCAACCACCAATCAGTCAACCTGTTCAGACCTCACGACAAAGACTGCAGTTTACGGTGTACCCCGGAGGAACTTGTCCCCCCATTACACTCTGAAATTTACAGAAAAGTTTGTGTTCATACAGTGTGCTGACAGCTAGAAAAGGAAAGTTGTGTTGTGTTGTAATGGTGTATTTGTTTAAGGTTGCATGATCTTTTTGGTTTACATTTAAGACATACCTTCTTTGTGTTGGCTTAGTTATGTTTGAGTGTGACTAAACTGACTAAAACAGAAAAAATACCGACTAAACTTTTGTCAGGATAATTTCTGACTGACACTCCATTAAATAAAAATCAAAGTTACATATAAAAGCTATCACGACATGTCATGACACGCTGTAAAGACTTGGCAGAAGTTGAGGATGTACTTCTTTGTTAATCAGTACAGGTTTCCAAAAGCCAATATTGCTGCTAAAAAAGTTTGCAGTGATATTTACAACGAACCAATCTGGGACATTTTATCACTTTCTTTTAAAGCAGCGTTTAATACATCACAGTTAAACTTCACATCTGAGAGTTTACAGATACCTATCATTACAATGCAAGTTGGAGTCAAATGTAGGATGTAAAGGTTGTTTTGTGTGGCACTGGATAGACTACAGAGTGTCTTTGGTTTACACTGCACAGACAACGTTGTTATATTATAACAAATTTGACATTCAAAAAGAGAGCTTCCGGTGTCAGCCCATTCATATGCATATGATGCTGTCTAACTGCCCGAACAAACACAGAAAACTGAATGTTCCCAACCCTTCAGTAAGCAGTAATTGGATGGGTGTTGATTTATGGCAGTTGCTCATCTTAAGGCCCAGCTCCTCTTCATCTTCCTCTTGACAGCAGTATTTGCCTCCGCTGCAGAGTTGTCACTTGGTGCCAGAAGGGCCTGTTTGACCCTGTGCCAGGACCCCCTTATCCTTGTTTCACCTTCCCACCAATGTCAGAATGCTTGAGCACAGCTTTTGCTTAGTGAACTGCCTCAGCTGGACACCATTCCCTTCCTGGTGCTGGCAGTAGTTGGTGCAGTTGCCTGGATAACCTTGTCTCTGAATTCTGAAAGAGTCATCTTTAGCACACTCAGTCAGTCTCCAGAGAGCCAGTTCCAGGATTCCTTTGTTATACAAGTAGAGCTGCTTAGAGATCTTGGCAGTCCCAGCTACTTTCAAATGAAGGAACTGACCTTCCTCTCAAGTTTTTCAGCTTGATTGATGGGAACCTCTCACACAGTCAATGTCTGCACACAGTGGAGGCAGCAAACCGAACTGTACACAGCAGAGTTTGGGGTTTCCAGGCAGCAAGGTTTTGTAGATGGTCTTAAGGCCATTCTTCCCTCAGTTTATTAACTTGGTTTGCATCCCTGAGATTTACATCATAACCAGCAACCCAAGCTCTTAACTGGAACGTCTAAGAGGAGGAGGAAGTTAAAATCAACTGGTAATAGCTCCTCGAGCTGGCTCTTAGCTTGATCTGTTTACGGGCCTGTACATCAAAGTTTTTTCTTGACAGACTTAAAGTCTGTCTTGACCTAAATTCAAGTAACAAGTAACATTTGATTTAAGCTTTCTATGTTTTAAATCTTTAGTTTTTACATTTACCGCTCATAGCCAAAACAACGTCCAGCTGACACAAAGCTGTGATGTGGCCGAGGTGGACCTAAGCCCATCTTCCTGACACCAAGGCCCATCTAGTCATAAGGTTTCTTTAAGATGCTTTATTGTCATTGTAAGCATACTACGAAATTTCAGCTCAACCGCAAGATAAAAAAAGTCCAAACAAACACGATAAAGGATCATCCAATAAAATCCAGTCAGTTAATACTGTTTCGTTTAGGACGCACTCACACTCGACTCATTTGCTCTGTAGCTTGCTGAAGCACGATTGTCCCCCCTCCCCTCTCCCCCACTGCCCTTCACTGCACACTGCGGAGCGCTCACACTAGTCAAACAAACTGGACTTTGGGGGTCAAATGTGCTTAGGCACAGTACGGATTGCCTAATGTGAGTGCACCCTTATGCGACTACACTGTTTTGTTTATTTATTGGCCTGTAAAAAAGTTACATACTGCACAGAAAAATGCCTTCAAGAGCAGGAAGAAGAAAATAGTCTTTTTAAGGCAATGCTTGCCTCAGTCAAACCTTTTTCAGCACAAGGCATTAATGCAGCCCGCCAGCACTGTGGAAGGTGCAGATAATGAAGTGTTTGTAGGTCACAGTGGAGACAGATCCTTTCCATCACTTGTTGTGATGCTCGACGCATCCCCCAGTGACTTATTTTCCAAAATGAATCCTCTCCTACACGCCCTCGTCACCCTACCCAAAAAAACACGCATGTTAGCTGTATATCCAGTCAGTACCCTTGACTGAGGTTCTGGCTCAGAGTCTGGAGTTGATCACTGTGGCTGGCCGCTGCTCCTCAGGGATGGGGTCAATGCAGAGAACACATTTTCAGTGTACACTGTATATGTGACCAATACAGTACCTTTACCTTTTGGCTTTACCCAAAACAAGCTGAACGGTTGACAGACTCAACTGTCAGTCGGATAAAAACTGGCATCAGTGATGACTTTAAGGCTGAACTCTTTGTTCCTGCTGTTCTTTGAGAGAGAGCTAACTGAATCATTGGACTATGATTTTATGAAGTAATTGCAGTTTTTTAATATCTAGTCCTCTCATCTCCTGGTGTAAAAGTAGGATAATTTAGAGTTTCAGACTGTACTAGCGTATTGCCTATGTCAGTATTATTGCTGATTGGGAATAGTTTTTGTTCATAAATGTTTTAAAATGTTTTAAATGTTACTGAGTATGTTTTTTTCTGGTTTTCCTCTATCCAGTCACTTGATTAATGTTGCTGTTGCATTTGTTAGGCTGTATTCAGACCAAATCAGGAGGTTCGCAGAAAACGCCGTAGGGCTAATAAACATAACAGGAACCAATTGTTTGATGACAAGTTGTGTCCTCTGCTCCTCCCCCTATCCACGGGTGGCGGTCGATAATTGGAAGATGGCCCCTTTATGTGATTGGCTGCCGCAGAGAAACACAGCCGGCTGCAGCGAAAAAGTTGAGCTGATTTTAACTTTTTTCACCGCAGCCGGCTGCATTTTTTTCGGGCAGTCGCAGCCAAAATGGACGGGCCTCATTCAGATGAATGAGAACACCTGTGTTTTCGCTGGATCACCTGATTTGGTCTGCATACAGCCTTACTGTGTGAAAATGTAGTCACCATGCCAGGCTACGCAATGATGTTTCAATGCTTTGTTGATTAAGTTGTGTTGCAGTCAATTACATGTATAGTTGAACAGTATTCAGCCTATTCTGGGAAACATCAGCATAACAGAACATATTAAGTATGATTGGTGAAGAACACAGTAGGCCACCTGGTTTTCTCTTTGCCTACAAAGCGACTTTAGCCAAAGCTACTGGCTGGAGGCTTAAAACTACTTTAGTTTTCACATTTTGGCCCTTTTGTCCTCTGTCTCCTTTGCAGCTATCAACTCAGCTGGCAAAGAGGTTTTCCTGAGAGATATTTGGCCAACACGGGAGGAGATTCAGGCCGTGGAGAGAACCTTTGTCATCCCATCAATGTTCAAAGAAGTCTATGAGAAGATTGAGGTGGTGTAAACTTTTGTCCTGTGCCAAGAAAATTCTGAAGCATCATTCTAGGAATGTGTGATTGACACGGATCTTTTGTGTTGTTGCAGAAAGTAAATGAGCGCTGGAACTCCCTGGTTGCTCCCTCTGACAAGCTTTACACCTGGGACCCCAAATCAACCTACATCAAGTCACCACCGTTTTTCGATGGCTTGGTAAATATAGAAATCAGTCCATCTTTTCAAACTTATGCAGCTACTACAGTTACAACCACTGCTTGCATATGAAAGTCCAGTGCTGCCACTGTTAAAATGTTGTTTTTTAATCTAAGAAATGTTGTTTAATGTGGTCATGATCAATCTAAATAATCAATTTCTAATATTCATTTTTAGAAACATTGAACTACTATCAAATGGCAATAAAAAACCCCCAAAACATTATCATGACAATGAAAAGAAATATCAGCAGAGTTTTCCCATAAACCCCCCTCTGCAGTGAACTCAAGGTGTGGGAAACAGGAACAGTGATTTTGTAATTCTGTCATTCATATTTTAGTAGGTTTGTTGTAAAATAAATAAATTAAGTTGAGATTTTATTTTTTGTAATGTTTAAGAGGACCAATACATTGATATTTATGCTTACACATTTATGGTATCTTCTTCAATCAAAGCATTAATCATGGTTCTGTGATGGTTGATAGAAACAGACTGATTTTAAGCTGGTATCTTTCCAATTTTTAAATAAGCTGCTTGAAAAGTAACGTTACAGAAAATCTGAAAACAAAAGATCTATAGTGTCATGCTTTGGAGTACAAATAATTTTGGCACAAATATGCCTTTAAATAATATGTTACATTAAAACTGGATTTTTGATATTTATTAACAGCATACTTAAAATACTGAAATTTCAGTCAATGATTAATTGATTTGAGTTGAACGGTAACAGCCCTGAACTTCCACACTACAGCCTGATTTCAGAAAAGTTAAGCTCCTTAATCTGACTGATTTTTGTTGTTATTCTGCCATGGCTTTACCTTGTACTATGTTGTCTCTATTCAGACCATGAAGCTGCAGCCACCCAAGTCCATAAAAGATTCCTGTGTGCTGCTGAACTTGGGAGACTCTGTCACCACTGATCACATTTCTCCTGCAGGAAACATTGCAAGGAACAGTTCTGCAGCGCGTTATCTGACCAGCAGAGGGTGAGTGACCAGAACGACTTAAACTGCAAAGTATTAATAGCATTCTTTAGCGTAGGTCTCTTGTATTTTTTAATTTAATCTTGAGCGTTAAATATGAGTGAAACAAAATTGTTTTGCTTGATGTCACAGTTGTGATATGATGTTTAGAAAAAGCAGTAAAAATACTTTCATAAGTGTAACAACTGTGTGAGAAAAACCTACATTAGGCAGAATTTTACTGGATCTAAAATGTCTGTAAAACCTTACTGCATTATAATTGTTGTGTTTTGACAGTCTGACCCCTCGTGACTACAACTCGTACGGCTCACGTCGAGGTAACGACGCTGTAATGTGCAGAGGGACATTTGCCAACATCCGCCTCTTTAACAAGTTCCTCAACAAGCAGGCGCCACAAACCATTCACCTGCCGACTGGAGAAACGGTCAGCACGCAGCATCTCCCTGTGACTTACAACAATTCTCATGCAGATGCTGTGTGACTCAAGTCTGAACAGCAGTCTTTGTCTCAACGACTGGGGAAACATTTATATGATGCTTCTGTTTAAGCTTTAGGCAAACGCCTCAGAGCTGCCTCACATCATGTAGGCTCCATGGATGATTACATACAGACTAACTTCTGCAATTTTTGCTCCTTTTGTCCAGCTCGATGTGTTTGATGCTGCAGAGAGATACCAGCAGGCAGGAGTCCCTCTGCTGGTTCTAGCAGGAAAGGAGTATGGCTCAGGAAGCTCCAGAGACTGGGCAGCAAAGGGCCCCTTTCTTCTGGTAAGGATCACGTCTTAGTCATCAGGAAAAAAAAACAAACATATTTTTTAATTTTCAAACATGATTAGATTGTGCACATGAAGATTTCAGTCCTGGTTGAATTTGCAGAACCTGCAGTTACGATGTTAGAATAAGCAAATACAGATAAATACTGCAGGTCATAGAATTTATAGAACAGCAAAACAATTTGTCGTTGTTTTAAAAAGTGATTTAACAGCAGAGTTTTTGGATGAAGTGCCTTCTCCATGAAATTTTAAAAATGTACCTAGAATGTGGGGAAAAAAGTATCAGCTAGGTAGGTAGGTGGGGCTAGCTCAACACAGCTCTGCCAAGAATTCCTCTCTTACCGTGGTCCAAAAAGAAGCCATTTCTGCAAAAATCTGTCATTCAAAATTATGATAAAAATATACAGCTGGTACAGAGAGTGTAGTGCTAGTACTGCACATGCACAAGCTATGTTGCTATTGACACGTATCTGAAAGCAAGGCACACTGACCAAACTTCAAACACGGACAAAGATTGAACATGTTGAATGTGGCCAAACATCCCCAAAAATTCAAAGACAAACAGCCATGACACACCAAACAAACCGTTTTTCTGTTTGTTTTCAAATTTTTGCTTGGTGTGCCATAGAAACATTCCCAGTTACTCTGAAACAAAATTATTTTACAAACCAACAACTGGGGTTGTGCTGAAAGATCAATATGGCAGTACATTGCAATATTTAATTTCATGATATCTTTATCGTATCCTGAGCCTTGTATCTGGATTTGAGGTCCTTGCCAACAGCCACCCCTAAAGGTGAATGACATAAAAGAACACTTTTTCACTGTAGTTTCATTCTTTCAACTTCAGTTTGTCAAGTTAAAGTTCAAAATTTCATTTTATATTTTGATGTTATGGCAGCTACCTCAGCATGTTCATTAATTTTCCAATACCATCCAAATAAATTGGAAAGGACATTTTTTAATTAAATTGTTTTGACGCAATTTGTCTGCTGAATTATCAGTATAATGTGATGTTTTAAGACTACTCAGATTGTACACATCAGTTTATATTTCAGCTCTGGTTTTTTTTTTTCAGTGTATGAAGTGAATATCACAGTATATCGCAATATCCATGGTATCGCAATGAATCGTGATATAATCAAACTGTGACCCATGTATCATGATGTGTATTGTTGGTGCGTGATGAAAGGCTAGTTTGTTAGTGACGTTTACACACTAACTGCATACATCAGCACCAGCCAACACAGTTGTTGGGTTTCAACCTGTGGAGGGCAGTGGCTGTGCATATTTATATCAGGATGTGTAGAATTCACATACTTTGCACTAATATGTCAAGTTTTGGGTCTGAGTCTACAACAACACTACTAAATTCCCATATAAATTGTTTTTAGGTGAAAAAAGTGGTTTTGGGTTTAGTTACTCAAACGGTTCAGTTATTGGCCTTTTTCCATCGTTCTGTGAGAAGCCCTGACCTGATTCAAGCTGCACACGGCACAAGTCTGCAGACAACATGTGACGGCAGATAAGGAAAGTGTTAATTCAGCTAAAGCTCAAATGAACTGAATCCATCCACGTTATGAGCCATGCTGAAACCCTGATAATAGATTTTTTTGTATCATGAGGACAAAGGGGAAGTCAAAGAAGCTTTGGAATATTAATACAGTTGTCCTGGAAATAGTTGAGTTTTTGTCCTGACGTAAGTGTGACACTTCAGTCATGTGATGAGTTTGTTTTGCTGAAAAAAGCTCTGGTAAAAAGCAGGTGTTACAGAGTGAAGGATGAGCTTTTTGTTGGTGTTTTCAGGGCATCAAGGCAGTTATAGCCGAGAGCTATGAGCGAATCCACCGCAGTAACCTGGTTGGGATGGGAGTGATTCCTCTGGAATATCTACCAGGAGACACTGCTGACAGCCTGGGACTGACCGGCCGAGAGCGCTACACCATCATCATCCCCGAGCAGCTCACACCCGGGATGACAGTGGAAGTGAAGGTTTGTGAAAGACACGATCACATGAGACAGTGACGTGGTTCCACTGCGGAGGTGTAATGTTATCTCTCTTCTCTCACAGCTCGACACAGGGAAAACATTCCAAGTGCGGATGAGATTCGACACCGACGTGGAGCTGACGTATTTCCGTCATGGAGGCATCCTCAACTACATGATCCGCAAGATGTCTGAAAATTGATGAGCGAAGTATAGCACAGGAGGAGAGCTCCAAGAATCATTGTTCTGATTCTCAGCTGCAGGCACTCCCATGAGGCCACTGTAGTGAGCTTATGTAAGGGTTGACAGAAAAACACCGTCCAAAAAGAATCCAGTCATTATCCAAATTTTGACAGCCAGAAAACACAACAAGTATCAGCATATTTTTATTTCCGAGAATGCTGCTATTTCTTTTGTCAGACAGTGGTCAGTAAATGAGATGTTAATATATGGTTAGGATAAACAAAATGATTTTAAGATAAAAAAAAAGGCAGTTCAGCCAGTTTTTCAAATCTTACTGATCACTCTGTGTGTGTGTGTGTGTGCTGAGAGGTTTACTTCAATCAGTGACTGATGGGATTTCAGAGACAGCATTACTCTGAAATCGGCACTATTTTACCTTTTTAGCAAAATAGGTGAACGAAAACAAAGGATTATTACAACTTGGGTCCTAGTGTATTTATTTAATTGCTAATATCTGGAGCTGATTTTTTTTAAATGACTACATAAATAAACCAAGACAGGTGTTTGGGTACAACAGAGAAAACTAAACATTTTACTTGAGGCAAGGTAACCACGTTTTTTTCACTGTCTTCCTGAACAACAGGTGGCAGTAATGTGTTAATAAAGATGGAGAAGCAGCAGCTCGTAAACAGAACATACATCCACAGGTTTCAAACCACCAAGAAGATTTGAGTCTGCATGCTTTATGCAAAAAGAAATGCATTTATCATTGTTGTACTAGCTCACAGATACACAGAAATTTAGCTCATTTACAAGAAAACTCTACATCCACACTCGCCATCCTCATTCACTCATGAAAAAGCCGTGCCATCTCATTATGCCAGAAAATTGTTTTTAACAAACTATCGCCAAACGTAAGTGGATGTGTTGCATTCCAAGGACTGATTCTCTTAGCATTCTTAATTTTAAGAAACCAGTTGAAATGTGCATTGATAAGAGAAGACTTGGGATTTACATCTTTGGACACAGTCACACTTGGCTTAAGCCCACCTCTTCAAGCTGTGCCAGAGCTAACCAAACGTACCACACTAGGGCACAGTACAGAGCGCTCACACTAGTCAAACAAACTGGACTTTGGTGGTCAAATGTGCTTGGGCATGGTACAGATTGCCTAATGTGAGTGCGCCCTGCATGTCCTCATTAGAAATGACCGTGTTGTAATAAACCAGAATGAATCTTTTAAATGACAGGGCTGAATTGAGATCCAAAGTTCACTCTTGACTTTGTTGAAAAGAATGAATGTTATTTATAACACTGACAGGATTTTCTTGAGTTACTCTAAAAAAAAAAACAAGGTTTTGACATTTCCAGTTCCATGACAACTGGTGAGGAAGATCTTTTGCTGTGAAAGAAATGTTGCTGAATAGAAAGGTGAGGCTGTTTTATCAGGGATTATGGTGGTAATAATGGTTAGTGGTTGTGACAAACCTATAAATCATAAAGAGTAGATAGTGTGTGAGAGAGTAAAATACTATTCTGGTTACTTTTCCATCTAAACACACTGCTGAAATACTGTATTACAGTAATGGTTACCTTACATTGCACATGGTGACAGCACTCATCAGACTCTCATCAACCCTCTTCAGGTTGTTTCTTTAATTCACATCCAAATATTCATTTTGAAGTTAAAACTTTTCTGCTTCCTGACTGATTACTGTTCAAAACAAAACAAAAATGTTTTTTTTCTCCAGACATTCCATACTGTATGTAAATCTGCTTTTGCCAATGTGTCAAGTTCATGTCATTAACTGCCTTAATAACTTAATAACTTAATCGTCTTCATTCATGTTTGTGTATCTTCTTGCCATCTTCTGAAATCTTATCATTTGATTTTGAAGACTGACAAAACCATGTTTTTAATTGTTCATGTTCATAACACTGCCTGACTGCATTCTGTGATAGATCACAGAAAAAAAAGAATAAAATATAACTTTTTCTTTTTGGAATAATTATTAGATTGTCATTTCTATTTAAATTGTTTAGTTTTTCTCGTCATCTGCAGTCCTTTGGAAATGCTCTGAACTTCAGACATTAAGAAAGTTACAAGACTTTATTGGAATGCATTTTTCTTGATGCACTAGAGAGTAGGCACCTCAAAATAGTCTGCACTACAAGCTCTTACAGTCCATAAATAGGCTGCAGGCTCTTAGTTCCCTGCTGTCTCTGATCCTGGACGACTTTCGAAGAACTAAAAGTTTGAAGAAGAAGCTGAGTTTTAAAGATACACTGTCTACAGGACAATTTTTCAAACAGCTGATACCAGGTTTGTGTTTGGAGGAGTCATTACTGATGTACCTTCATACTGGAAACTTTATCTATGGATGCCTTGCGGGAATGTGCGCCGAGCAGGTTTAATAAAAGGAAACTTGTGAAATGCTGGTTATGGTGAATAGCTAATGGACTGCATTTGTGTAGTGAATTTCTAGTCTTCTGACCACCAAGTGCTTTTGCACGGCTAGTTCAGCCACTCATCCATTTTCACACTAATGACAGAGCTTTTTCATGGGGCTAAGAGCAAACCTGATCATTACTAACACACACTTAAACATGCAAACGGACCTGGGATCAAAACACAGACCTTTTACTTAAGAGATGACCTGCTCCACCTCCTGAACTACACCCTCTGCCAAACTAGCATTGTTGTGTTCAGTGACACTCCAAAAGGCATTTTGTGTGTAGTTCTACAGCTTGTTTATGAAATACCAGAGAAAGTCTATATCAAGACAGCTTTACTTGTGTATCCAGCACTTGAGTGAGCTGCAGTAACTGATACAGTGAAATGTTTAGTTTAAGACACCATGTCTTTTAAACTCTGATCCATGCCTTCAGTTGGGGGTTGAGAGCAAGACATGAGGTGAAGGGACGTGTGCATGCAGGTGATCTGAAAACAAAAAGTTCATCATTGCAGTTTGTTGCTGATTTTGCTGTTCACAAACACGGCTGTTGCAGCAGCAGCGCCAATAGCTGAGATGCACCGTCTGCACTCCCAACACATTGCCAACAGAAACCGCTAATAGCTAAATTAGCATACTTTCATGGTACCAATTAGCCAAATCATAAACATATGTAGGCTCAACAAAAGGGGCTCAACTTGTAGCCCAGCTAACTGACTTTATAAATCTAAACATTACAATTCCATTACAAAAGTTATTCCTGTTTACATCTCCCAGAATCCCCCAAAGAAGTAGTTCTAAAACCTAGAGCATGGTTATCCC
>JAPXVT010000017.1:1421324-1436479 GCA_029823135.1 Acanthurus reversus | reverse complement strand
CAGGCCAACACAGTCAGAGTCTGTATAATAATACTGTATGTAAATTCCACTACAGAAGAGACTTGATGATCTCTGCAATTATTAGGTGTAGGGGAAAAAAATACACATAGATATCGGTATTGATTATTGGCCAAATATGTTGTAAAATATCAGCATATCAGATATCAGAAGAAAATCCAATATTGTGCATCCCTAGTAGGGACTCATCGTTATCTGCTTATAGACCTTCACTGCGAATCATTAGGAAAGAACTTATTAATGAGTAATCAGTTACCAAGTCACTCCTGATTTGTTCTTCACTGTTTTTTTAATGAACTAATCATCAATGAATCATTAGCTAATCACAGAATCTGATTAACAGTTATTCATTCACCGATGGTTAAACAGTGGTTAGTTTGCCATTTGTTCCTTATTTATTGTTAAGTGTTACCATGCAGGTTTTAAAATGTGAAAAAAAAATCAGCTTTTAAAATGTTTTGTGGGGGAAACGCATTTATTTAGTTTCTTTGACCTTTAACCTGCAGGAACAGACTTTTTAAACAACCTGAGGTCAGCACAAACAAATGTGGGAACAACAACAACAAACCGTATCCTCTTAAGTGGATATGACAAACTTGCAGATAAACGTTTGCTTATTTATACTTTATTTATCTCAGTGTAACACAGCAATATTACTTTTATTTTTGGAGTTGTGTTCGTGTCAACACTCACTCTCTTTTAGCTCTATCTGGTCTCCATATCTGGCTTTTTAGCTTCTGAGGGCCTCACAGACATGTTTCCGTGGAATGGTACGGCTCGACTTTTAGTTTCTCGCTGTGTTGGTTTACAGAATCATTCAGTTTAACTGTGTGCTGATCGTCTTGCAGTGTAAGTGGACTTTAATGTGACTGCAGGCTGTTCTTGAGGGTGTATGCTGACAATAATCGAGTTAGACTCCTGCTTAAGCTTCTTCTCTGTTCTCTTCTATTCTTGTACTTTTGGATTTGAGGGTTTGTGCAAGCTAAGGTTAACTACACCGACGATTCAGTGAACAAACCTGAAACCAGACTAAATGGAAAGGACTTTATGTCTACATTCAGATATTTAGAAATCAAACCTCTTAACAGGTGGTTTGGTTAGCACTGCTGCAGCAGCGTCATCATATAAAGATGAAGGAGCCTTTTGCAGGAGAAAAGTCAGATAACAGATAAACACTGTCAGAGCTACGCAGCTTTTTCTCTCTGTACCTGCTTTTTAAAATCTGATATGTGTTTACCTTTTATTCCTGCACACTTCTTTTGCAGATAGCATAGAACACGGACATTATTGCAACCTGTCTAGTCTTATCTACCCGACGACCGCACACACACTCAGCACCTTGTTACAAAAACCCTCTTTCCACCAATATAAATGGGTTCTGTTTATACACACAATTTTTTTTGTGCGCCGCCCTCGTCCAAACTACTCGGACTGTTTCTAACATGTGTGAACACGTCGCACATGGACAAGCTCCTGACGTTTGCTGCATGTGTGAACAGGTCGATCCGCACGTTATCCTGATCAGATTCTCTGGATTTTGTCCCGAGTTCATGTGTGAAAGGAGCTACACACAGCCACAAAACCAAGCACTCGGACTGTTCTAAACATGCTCCCGTCTGGTCTTTAAACAGCATCAGTTTTTTCATAATACTCAGCTCAATCACACCCTGCATTGGCTACTGATGGTTTTTAAAATCCAGTTGAAGACACTGATAATCAGGTACCTGGCTGTGGATGGCTCATACCTATCCTACCTCCTACAGTGCAGCCTGTCCACAAAGTTTTGCTACAATCAGTTGGCTTGCTACTCCCTGACTACAAGGGCAGTGTAGCTACCAACAAAATCATGACTGCTTGCAGTTTCATGAAAAAAGCGCCATGTCTTTTTGGGGGATTTAATGCCTTAAGCTGCCGCATTTTTCTGTTTGTTAAGGTTCATGCAGATTGCTGTAAACATTGTGCAGACTTGCACCCAGACTGGGAGACCCGAAAGGTTTGACCTTAACCGAACACCAACAGTCTAATAGTCTTCTCACGCTAGACAGGAAACGCACTAACCACCATCTGTTCACACCTCGTTTTTGTCTTGAATAGCAATTATAAAATGTACAATCAATATTCACCCCGGTCAAATGACTCTGCAGGAGTCAGTATTTTCGCCTTTTTTACAGTCTGTGTGTTCTAAAGTTGTGATGAAAAACAAAACAATAAATAAAGGAGAATGTTGATGGGAGTGAGGAAAGTGCCAATCCACTATTTTTAACAGATTTAAAACACATTAGGAACCCCTTTATATTTCCCCTTTGGAATATATATGATATTATTTTTTCTTTGGTTTAGACCAAATGAACCAAACCTTAATAGTGAAAGTAATTAAAGGCTTCAAAAGTGTTTTTTCCTCCAACATACAGTGTGGGTACCTTCAATGATTTGGGCTGTGAGCACCACAAAACAGTTCTGCTTCCACAGCAGAACTTTGACTGAACAGATCGAGCGGAGACACTGACAGATGAGCTGCTGTGCTGCTGATGTGCTGTTTCGGGAAAAGGCCAGTAGCTATGTGTAATTGTGTGTGTGTGTGTGTGTGAGTGCTATTGTGTGTCCATTACTCACGTCAGCAGCTGGGCGTTGTCGTGTTTCTTGCGGGACTTCAGCTTTTGTCTCCACTGGAGGAAGGACCAGAGGGTGGCGTTTGGCTCCTCAGTGACGATACACTGATCCCTGTCTGTCCAAACTTCCAGACCAATCAGAGGCACACGGATGTTGAGAGCCCTATAGAACTGAACACACAATAAAAACAACAAATATGTACCAGCACACACACACACACACACACACACACACACACACACACACACGTGTCCACCATCTTCCATAATACATTCTGGTCACGAAAGATAATTTATTTTCTCTCCAATCTCCCCTTACGGTCGGAGGAAACTATTGATAAAATCCTGATGAGGATCGACTGGACACTGGATATTTGTGTACACTTTTTAATCACTATGTAACTGATGGATTTGGATCAAAGACAACAAACTTCAAATAGGATTAGCAATTGATGGCATCAAGATATGTGACGACTGTACAACAAAATCTATTAGCTGCTAAATTAAGCTGTTTGTTCTCTGGAAAACTGCCGCCTGCAGCAGGAGAGCCCATCAGCCTTACCTTATCCACGTAATTGGCAATTTCCATTATCCTTGTCTTGGTCTTTTCATAGTCTTTATTCTGCCGTCTGAACTGCAGGACAGGGAAGATGGGGGAGTATTAGCAGCATGAACGAGGTCAGTGGTCAGAAAATAAATAAAATGAGCAAGGCAATCTGTTCTGAGGTTCTTTGCAGAGACTAATGACTCATGAAAACAACACTAATACCCAACCAGTCCTGCTTTACCACTTCAACCACGGTCCATCATTATAATTATACCAATTAGAGACAGGGAGAGGCAGACTCTTATTGGTCACCATGTGCCGTTACCATGGCATTAATGTAGCAGACAGAACCCTAAAATGACTTTTATGAAGATACAGCAGCTCATCACTGTAGCTTAGCGTCTATCTGCAAGCCTTTCCACCTTTAGATTCCACCTAAATGCACTCCCTGCTCATTAAACAGACCAATCCTTCTGCCTCGCCATGTCAGCTCAGAGCTTTCACTATGAAAGAGCTCCATTAGCTGCAATCACATAATTGTTAAAGATTTTGACCGTTTCCGTCCTGGTGTGTCTTTTGGTGGTCGCCTGACGTCAGTCGATAAATGTGGCGCTCACACTAATGTGCACAGGAATATTCTGCTATGAAATGGACTGAATGAACTTCAGCTTACCAGTGTGTTGTCTGCCACTATGTACAGCTCCATGTACTTGGTGGTACCCCAGGTGTTCCTTTTAACCTGACAGGAAGGCAGATGGAGACATGGTTACACACAGGACATGAGTCTTGGTTTGCAAGATTACACAATATATCCAAATAAAGTACACTAGAACCACTTTTTCACCAAAATTAGCAGGTCTACATGGTTTAAACCCAGACCAACCCACTAAAATTCGTCTATTGACCCCATTCCCACTTCCTGCAGGCATGGCAGTCCGTCTGTGAATTTAATGTGAAGCATCATATTTGGATGAAAGAGCACATGTTGTGTGGAAATGTTGTGATGTTTGAGACAAATGCCTGTCACCCTGACAAATGCAGCTGTCAGGATTTAGTGTGTTCACTTCGGTCTTATGTTTACATTAACAGCTGAGCCGAGCCGAGCTGAGATGAGGTGAGAAAAACCTGCGTCTACTACAGGGTCAGTTGACCTGGGTGTGAACGGCGAGCGTACCCATTCCCATCGCACACAAAACCCCGATCTTATCAGGTTAACACGGGTTTTGGACCAGTGTGAAAGGGGTATGGGGTGGGAATCGCAGGGTTACTCACAGTACTATCCGATACGATAAGCGGTACGCGGCCCACAATAACGACAGTATCACGATACAGCACGATACATAATCAATACATTGCAAGATAATCAAATAATGATCACAATATCTGTGTAACAAAATGCATACATTACAAACATGAATCCAAATGATTTTTTCCCACTGATGCTGTAAAAGCCAAAGTGGGTCGAGTCTTTTGACTAGAAAGTGGTTGGTGCATCTCTTAACTTGAAATTCTTTTCAAACTGCCTGTCTTTATCTTGCTGTCAACTTCCTCTTCAGCCAATCAATTTCTGTTCACGTAACAAACATTCACGTTATAAGCACCACAGCAAGGAGTCATGAAGCACTGGCCCAGGTGAGTCAAACTGGTAATGAAATCTGTTTACAGCGAAGTTTTATTTTAATCAAAACATCAACATTTGGCACCAGAATCTGATGATCGCATCTCAGGCGTTAGAATGACAATATATAGTCATATTCATATTTTGTCCCATCCCTGTAGTACACTGTTATACTATACACTAGTATACTGCTTAGGGCTGTGCAAAAAATTTAATATGGCAATAGAATGCAATTTTTTAAAATGATATACTGCATCCTATCATGTATCGTGATGCATATTGTATCGTGAAGTCCATGCCAATACTGGCCCTAAAATTCAAAGACACAGAAGAACACTTAGTTAAAGTGAAAGAGGGCACTTAAATGTCCTTTTTCATTTTGATGTTATGGCAGCTACATCAGTGTTTCTGGCAATTTGCTAATACTGTTCAAGTAAAATGAAAATGAAATTTTGAATGAAATAGTTTTGTGTCAGTTTGTCCTCTGAATTATAAATATAATGTGATGTGATGTAATAAGACTGTGCAGATCATACACAGAAACTTGTATTTCAGCTGTTTTACATTTTCATTGAACTATGTGGAATATCGCAATATGTCCCAATATGCATCGTATTGTGATGTATGGTGATATTCTGAACCGTACTGTGATCCGTGTATTCTGATGCAGATCGTATCGTGAAGTCCTCGCCAATACCCAGTACTAATACTGCTGTAATCTAATTTATACCACACTATACAACACTGTACTGTACTATTTGATATTTTACGATACTATCCTATACTATACAACACTGCTCACCATACTACGTGATTATATACTACACCTATACTACATCTTACCATATTATACATACAACACTGTACTATACTAGATTATACTCTACCACTCTATTCTACATTGCACTAAATAACGCCACTTACTATTACTGTATTGGGAAATTATTCTCTTATAAAAACACTATGCTTTATGATAAAATACTACCATAAGGAACTGGCAGTTAGATTAGGTTTTAACATTGTTTTATCATTTCTACCATTAATACACACTAACAGAAATATGGCAGCTTATCGTTATCTTTCTTAAAAATCCTCACTTGTTACAGTCTCTGTTTTTTTTGTTTTTTTTTTGTCTCACACGGGCTCTCCCCTCTCCTGGACTCTATGGGTAATACTCTCCTCCTCACCCACTGAAAACTTGGATATGAGTAGTCCTACAATCAGTATGTCACTCTTCAAATATTTTTTGCTCTTGACAAAAAGGGAGCGTAACATCTACCTGCCATTCCTTTTCCTGGAGTGACGGCAATCTTTGCTTGCTGTGACAGCGCTGCAGATGGTGATATGTTTACAGACCATAACATCAGCTTGGCCTTTTTTGTTTCAGCAGCCCATGGGCCAACCTTCAATCAATGCAAGGTTGGTTGATGGTGAGGAGCGAACAAGGTTTGTCTAGCTCTTTGTCACTGCTCAGCGACTGGTGGGTGGTCATTTAAACAGTTGTACAAGGCAAAGCTGTATTCTGACAGAGTGGATGGACACATCATTGAGATTTTCTTGTCAGTTTGCAAATGTTCTCCATGAGGAAGAGGCAAATCTATCCTCTGGGCAGGAAACAGAGATTCTCTCTGCAGAGATCCATGACGTATTACAGAAACAGGCAATGTTCATCACACAACAAAGAAGATTTTACACAGGCAGGAAGAGTCAGACCCTTTTTGGATATTTGAGCTTGAAACTAACATCCTCTACAAAACATCAGACATGTTAACTATAAAGAGGCTGCTGAAACAGGCGACTGGTTAACCAGGATTATAGGGATACGCCGACCTTTCTTTGCTTCATTTATTTGACTCCAGAGTTCCAGATAAGAGGACTGACACCTTTTTTCAACTGTGTGCAGTAACAGGGAGGAGACGGGCAGAGCTCACCCACCGCTAATTAGCTTAGCTCAAATACTGGTAGTCAATAGGAAGTGCTAGCCTGCCTCCACCTTAAGTCATCAGATAAACTTTCCAAGAACTCTTAACGGTCCTGTGTGCTTGTTGTGACTTGCTGATTAGCACTTTATGTAATTTTAGAATCAAATATGTACCGGAAGTAAACTGCAGGGCACAGGGGCACCAGAAAACAACAACAGAAGAAGAAATACTATATTTTAATATTTAATTGTCATGGCAAGATCCAGAGAGTGGCAATAAACCACTTAGCTCATTTAATCTTACATTAATCTGATTTATTTGTGCAATCAACTGAATGAAGAGCAACCCCACAGTGGCCCGATGCGTGGAGGATTTGGGTGTAGAGCTTGATTCAGCCAAGCACAGGGCCTCTTTGTTGAAACTCAGACATGTGGCCCTCCAGCGGAAAGTTCACAGAGCTCTCTTGCAGTCAGTGCTTAGTCAGCAATATTTAAACATTTGTCCATCCATACTTGCATGCAAAAATCCATTTTGTTTCATCTGATTGGGTCCTCTGATCAATCATAACAGAAACCACAGATGGAACTACTAATCAGAGCTCCCTTACTGAAAACAACAATTTTCAAACATCCAAAATGCCCTACAGTGAAGTAAGAATTAAACTACGCTTCACAGTGGCATGAGAAAGAAAATCAGGATAATTTTATGCAGTTTTAATAAACAAATGAAGTATGTTATGCCGTTCTTGGATTGCAAATGAGCCCTAAATTACTAAAACACATCCTGCAGCTAAATACTTCTTGGGAAACTGGAAAAGCTCAGGTAAAGTTTTCTCATTTTGGCCTTTTTCTGCACTGAGTTAATGCAACTTGGGTATTGTGAACTTATTTTTTTGTTCTGCATCTGAATTTTTTATTCTCCATTTTTTCTGTTTTTCCCCTGAATTCTCAGTAAAGGTCACTTTACATCTGTTTCAGTTCTCTTTGCCACATGCTTCGACCTGGATGGGTTTTTGGCCTCCTATTTCGAGTAATTGCACTTTGTGAAGAAAACTGTCCTCAAATCTTGGGTTGACAAATGTGGCTGTGTTCAGTATCAGATGCAAGTGCTCTTATATTACAGTGTGAAAGCAAAGTCTGCTTTTGTTTGCTCTCACTTTCCTTACTGTTAAAGTCGAAAATATCCTCCAGCTTCAGGGCAGCACAGAGAAGAGTGTGGTGCAGTTTTCACCACTTAAGGCTTCCATGAAAGAGCTGACAGGGCTCAATACCAATTTTACAGCCTCGAGAACTATAATGTCAGGAGCTGTTGCTTGAATTATTATTCAAGCGAAGCGAATGAGAAAAGTGAGCACTGTGAGTGAGTGACAGGAGGCGGGGCTATCTTGCACTGCAGAGGTGTGTGTTTGTGTGTGTGTGTGTGTGTGTGTGTGTGTAAACGTGCTCTTGGACAGAAGAGAAAGCAGAAAAGCTGATACGTGTGTATCTATAGTAAAGAAAATGAGCAATGAAACATTTTCAAATATTCAGAATCACGATGTATCGACAAATGCGACGACACTAGTTTTGTTTCCACACCAACAAGCAGAGGAGCGACATTAGCCACATTCACACAGCCTGTTCAGTGTGGGTTTGATGCACGCATCGCTGGTCTGTTTAAACAGCACAGACACGGGGCGGGGGGTCTGAGTTGCACCACCAATAAACCACTTTTGGAGGTAGAATCAGAGGCGAGGAGGAAGTGGGTGGCATTGGATGTGTTCGAGGGACGTGATAGCATAAACGTTTCGGAACAAATGAAAGACTGATTTTTATCCCTGTGCGAACCTTTCTCTTAAACTTCAGTATCAAACTCAATTGTGTTACAGAAATAAAGGAATGAGCGGACAGACAGAAGTTTCACTTGATGCAGCGCACGGCTGTGAGAGGAGGAAAAAAAAGAGTTCAGCAATTAGCAGCAGCCCTCTGATTGGTGAAAAATTCACCATCTCACATTTTTAATCATAAAACATGTACATGTGTTTCATGTGTACATGGTAAAAACTGTCCACCGTAAACATGTAGCCAATTAATTTTTGTATGCATAACCTTACACACAAATGTGTCGCATGTTGGGAATTTATCTTAACAGAGGAAGCTGATGCTGATGCTGTTAAACGTCACAGCAGTGACGTCTCCTTTGAATCTGTGACCCCGGCTCGCTGCATAAAATGACTAAAGACGCGCTGCTCACTTCTGTGTAAATAACATTAAATTAACAGAAGACAGATTATTGGCGAGCCTTCAACATGGCGCTGATGCAGATCTGTGTGTAAAAACAGCTAAAGTCATTGTTCTGCAAGTCACAAGTAAGTCTCAAGTCTTTGCTCTCAAGTCTCGAGTCAAGTCCAAAGTCCTAAACTTTGAATTTCGAGTCTTAAACAAGTCATCAGTACTCTCCATTAAATTTACACAAATTATGAATGCTTTTTAAAACTTTTAATTACTTTTTAAAATAGCAATAAAAACAAGAAGACAACATAACCCACTTCCTCAAGGTTTGTTCTTCAACTTGACTGGATGTTTTAGATCCCTCAAACAAAGTGGATTCTTGGGGAAAAAGTGTCAACTTGTTGAGAATGACAAGCGTTAACTTGAGTTAATTCAGGAAATGAAGGGAAATGTTTTGATTCGTGGCACTTTTTAAATAACATACATTGAAATCTGAAGTATTTTCAAGTCAAAAGGTTCAAGTCCAAGTGAAGTCACAGGTCACTGGTGTTCAAGTCCAAGTTGAGTTGTAAGTCTTTAATGATATTGTCAAGTCGAGTCTAAAGCCATCAAATTTGTGACTAGAATCTGACTCGAGTCCAAGTCACATGACTCGAGTCCACACCTGTGCTAGCAGGAATAAAATTCCAGGGGAGTTCTGAACACAGCAGTGTGAAATTTTAAACCCTGATGATGGAACTGTAGGTAGGAACTGATGTCAGTGCAGGACAAAAAAGCAGACATGATTTCTTTGACCTATTAAAACTGTTGAAAGTCTTGCAACTACACAGTCTAAAAGTGTTGCATAAAGTGCATAAAGAGGTAAAAACCGAGTATATATAAGTAGCCTCCCAGCGATCCATGCTCCTTTTAAAAGCTTTACCGTCCCTTGTATCCTTTCTTCATTAAGTTTGCTCCCTCTTTATACTTGATTGCAGCCATTAGGGAAAAGCTCTGCTGTAATTAAACGTCATTGATTTATGTGCAGGAAGACGACTGCTCGGCTCTGTCTGGACTCAACTCCAATATTGTAGATTGTCGGGGAACCTGCGGCCCTGTGACGGCAGTCTGTGCAGTTCAAACACACACACACACACACACATCCACACACACACTGACGCATTAACACACTGTACTGTTTATTTGAGGCAAATGGTGGCAGCCTGCAGCCTGCAGTGTGCTGTGGCTGGTATTTCTGCATAACAACCCAGGATTAATGGGTGGCAGTGAAGAGAATTGGGGGAGCCAAGGGGTTCGGTGCAGGTGGGAGGAAGATAAAGAAAAAGGGGAAAAGGATGATGCCCTGTTCGAGAGCTTAGAGGACTTTAGTTTATGAGGGAAGGAGGAAGAGGAGAAGAGTTTAAAGTGATTGAAAATGTAAATGAGGAAATGATAAATGTGGAAAAAAATATAAGAAGAAAAATCAAAGCGAGAGTGTTAGCCCCAGCAGTGGAGACAGATAACGGCAAAATGGCCCACTGAGGAGCTTTTTTATAATTTACAGCAGATAAACAAACTGGAATTGTATTTATTCATTCTTCTCTAAGAAAAGCCTCAGGAAATGGACTCTTAGCTGCAGGCTTTATGGACCTGAAAAGCCGAGTCAAAGCCATGATTCCCACTATTTCCAGGTGGTGCGAGAGTAATTTTGTACCCTGAAATGGCAACGAGACCCATTCAACATTGTGCTTCCGTATGACAAAGAGCTAATTGGTGCTTTCATTTTGCTGTCTAATAAACCAAAAGGAATTATGACCCAGTCCGTCACATTAGAAGCGGTAAATGAATGTTTTCAGTGTACCCACTGGGAAAATCAGTTCCTCTACAAACAACAAAAAGCTGGAATGGACCCACTGAAAGGCTGTGACGGCTTGTGAAGATCCCAGAGACACGGCTGGTGGGTAACGAGTCAATGTGTCTGCTTTGTCATGGCTGGACTTCAGCTGATGAGTGAAGAAGCCAATGAAGCCAAATGATTCACCACCATTATTGGGCTTAATCATTTCACTCAGCCAACTGTGTATGTGTAAGTGTATATATATATATGTATATGTATATGTATATGTATATGTGTATGTGTATGTGTATGTGTAAGTGTAAGAAGTGTGTACATGTAAACTGTTTGTCTGGTAATATGTGAGGCTAGTCTCAGAAAACGGCATTTCCTGCCAAGAATTGTCTTGAACTAGTGATTACCCCCACACCAATCATTTGACGTTATTGCAAAGGACGTCCTTCATTTATCTTTCAGGTGGAGGACGCCATGTGACTGTAGCACTGATTTCAGCTGTCTACTTGAACTTCAGGGGCAGATCCAGAGTATTTTTCATGTGGGGGACACAGGGGGTAACAAGAGTTTAACTTGAAGGGCCACCCAAAAGGGATTAAAAAAAAGTTAAGGTCTCCACCGACCTCTCTCTTCACTACTTAGATCAGAGGTTCCCAAACTTTTCAGCCCAAGATCCCGAAACTAAGAGCGGCAGGGACTGGTGACCCCTGTCGACTCGGGAGGTGACATATAATGATGTGAACAGCTGCGCACACACACTATTAGGCCTATGCAAAGACGGGCATCAACGCAACACAAACAACAGCCTAACAGTCACAGTATTATTTTATAGTACTTTAAGAATAATCTAAAAAAAATATAAACAGAATTTACACAATAGTGGGTTCAATATACAATTTAAAAATGGTTTTAAAAAATGTATTTGTTTTTCGGAAGGCATCTCGCCAACCCCCCCTCTGTGTCTTGCAACCCCCCTCTTTGGGAACCACTGATTTAGACTACTTAGTGAAAACAAATATTATTTTTTTAGATTGTGCAGTTAAACAGTTTATTTCTGATTTCTGTCTTTAGCTTTGTAAGCTACATTAAAGGAGAAATTCCTGTTTTTGCTATCTATCATAGCTTCATCACGATCATAAACAACGGTCAGTTGTAAGATTATGATGAACGTGCAGTCTTCCAAACGCAAGCTCATTGCTGATGTCACTGCTAGCTGAAAACAACAGGGGGCACGGGCATTTCCACAATCCGTCAAATATAGCAATAAACGCTCGTTTAAAAGGACAAGAAACTCACCGAGTGGTCAGTCGTGTCTGCTGATGTTCCGACACTAAAACACGAAGTTGAACATCAACATATAAAACGGAAACAGCTGTTTGTTTGTTTGCTGAAGCAGCTGAAAGAGCCGTTTCCGGGTTATATGCCGTTGTTTACATTCATGTTACAGTGTCGGTCAAAGCTGTCTACTTTAAATGTGGCAAAACATGTTTTTTATTTATTTATTTTTTTCATTTCTGCTTTATTGATAGTGGCAGCCTGGGAGAGGGGAAAGGCAGGGAGACACACTTGTGATATAGTGAGCTACATGGTGCCCCTAACTTTTTTATTACTGCTGTATACTGCATTCATGATTATTTTTTAGATCAAATTTTTCTGATTTCAATAGCACAGCCACCAAGTATATAAAGCAGTTGCCTGTTAGTGTTGAAGGCAGAATTCTAGCATTGTCACAAAATGCCCTGTTATTGTCTAACCATGCAAATGAACAAAAGGGAGACTCACCCTTGAATGAAATGATGCGAGCAGGTTGGACATGTAGCTGGACTGTGTGCTGTGATGGCTGTGGCCGCAGTTTCCACCTTTAACTGGCAGTTCCTCTGCACTCAGCAACGAATGTCGGAGAGGATCCTCACCGCTGACGGGCTCCAGGTAGAAGGTATCGCTAGAATTCAAGGATATCAGGCCCCTGAGTGATGGAGAAAGACAGAATGGAGAGAGGCAATGATGGCGAGCTTGGGAAAAATGCAAAAATAAAATTATAGTATAAAGGAAGGTCCAAAACAACACTGGCTGTTTTTAGATGCTGCAGTTGTTTGAGGACATAAAACAGTGACCACTGAATGGAGATCTATTTTTAAAGCAACTCATGTCTATCATATATAACATATTTAGCTTAAAATTTTCTATTACTTTGTAACTAACATTACTGAGAAGGTCTGATGACTCTACAACCCTTGTCTACTTAACTTAAGCCCTGAACGCACAACACGACCTGCAAAGTCATTGAGTCTCTTGAATGTTCACACTGTACGCCTGTCTGTCTTGCATCAGGAGTCTTTCAGTCGACATGACTGCTCACTGACAAGAAGGTACACACTACGAGATCCTTTCACCGGGAGGGGCCTGCGACGAGTGTGTGAGGTCCCCAATCACTCAATGAAGTTAAATACTGTGACACCGTCTTAAAATACAGCTGCAGCACAACGTTCATGTTGTTGCCAACCAACTGAAAAGTCAGCAGTAATGAGCATTGTAAAATATTTCATAAACTATGTTTCATTCAGTCCACTGTGCACTCAGAGAGAGAGAGAGAGAGAGAGAGAGCAGGTCGAACAAGAACAAAAAGACAGGGAGCGGTGGTAACCAGAAAACCGCTGATTTAGTGAAATAAAACGTTTTTTCTGATAGTTGTTGTCACTGTTGCTGTTGTAGTGCGGACATTTCTGTGTTACTCGAATAAATGTTACCATGTCTTTTACGATGTTGCTGTGTGTGCCTCTTTGCTATGATTTCAGGCTTTTTGAACTGCTTGGCATGTTACTTTGTTGCACAGAACAGTAATTTTGTCAAAAAGCAGTTACACTTTTAGGAGAAAATGTCCTCTGGTTTTCCTTCTCATTTCGACTCATAACGACTGCTCAGCCTCTGTGATGTACGGAGCTTCCCCAGAGGAACCTGTAGGTCGCCCTCTGCAGACCGCAGTTGTAGCTGAGCAGCACGGGGAGTGTTGGTGCCTTGTCTCGCTTTCAGAGGAGGTTTGGTTCACTGGCAGATGGAGGTCCGGGGCCAGAATGGACACCAGAACCAAAGCTGAGTGAACAGGCAATGGAACTGGACTCAACAGCCTCCACTAACTTCATGACAGAGGTGACGATACTGCTCTCTCAGACCGGCCTGCAGTTGTCGGAACAGCTACGCTAAATAAAAGGCTGCAGACACTTAACTGGACTTGTTGCTGTTGAACAGGAAGTAGTTTCTTGCTAAGCGACATGTTGTGTGTTGTGGCACTTGCTGGATGTTTGACACATGGGAGAAAAATAACTATATATGTTGTGGGGAAGCCAAAGCACACAGAAATGTTGCTTTAAACCTACAGGACATATGTACAATCACTTGATGGATGCTTTGAAATTTTAAATTGTAGCAATTTTAAGGATTCTTTCCATCAAGATATTCATTTTTGTTACAGTGAAGCAACCAGAACCTCAGAAATCTCAAAGTGCAGACATTTTTCTGAATATCCATCACTGTCCTGACGATGAGAAATGATGATTCTTGCCGGCTCTGCTTCATGGGGTTCAATGTGCGTTTGAGTTTGTGTGAATACTACTTCACCTTCACCTTCACCTGTCAGATTTGCTATTGTATTTACTTTACAGTGACACAATAGGCTCTAAAGGAATCAAACTGGTTTTGAGAAAGGGCTGTGCTGGCTATTGTGTTTATCACAATGTTGACCATGTGGGTGTGGCTGAGCTTGGAGCAAATCCTTTGAGACAATATAGTTTTTTTTTTTCTTTGTTCTTAAGTAATTATGTGTCTAAGGCTGTTCAGCAATTTCCCTTACAACCGTGTAATTTATCCTGAGTCAAAACAAAGCACCTTGGTATGACATGAAAGTTGCCAACAGGGACAATGAGCAGGGAACTGCAGGGCAGGAGTGGAAATGAAAACACACAACCGCTGGAGGAGTGTAGATAAGAGCAGAGAAGGTCACAGCTGAAACCTGAACAAAAGTTCGGATCAGTAATTTGTTGTACTGGCAGCACAGGCAATGTTTGCAATCATGAGAATTTACTTTTGCATAATCATCAGTACTCTGCAAGTACTGCAGGCTGGTGCAGTTTGGCCATTCCAAAGAAAACCTCAAATCCACTCAAAATGAAGAGAGCATTTCACCCAACACTGCATCTAGACCGAAGCAAAAAGTCTAATTAAGGAAATTTTTTCAGTGATACACCAACTTTATTTTCTTTTTGTTATTTGCCTCCCTCCTGAGTTCCACACAAGAAGATAGATCCCATTCTTTGGACTGTGTGTGCAGTAACGGGCAGAGCTCGCCCACCGCTAATTAGCTTAGCTCAAACACTGGTAGTCAATGGGAAGTGCTAGCCTGCCTCCAC
>JAPXVT010000017.1:1220375-1239162 GCA_029823135.1 Acanthurus reversus | reverse complement strand
AGTTATAAACGTGTTGCTAAAATTTTTGTAAGAATCTTACAATCAAGATTGAGGAGACTTATAGGTCTAAAATTGGAGGGATCTGCTACATCTTTACCTGTTTTGGCAATTAGTGAGATTACCGCTTCATTAAAAGTTGGAGCTTCACGACCCTTATCAAACATCTCCTGATACACCTTCTGTAGTACTGGGGCAACAATGTCTATAAAGGCTTTATAATATTCCACTGGGAGTCCGTCATAACCATTTTTCATTGAAGAAATTGCCTTCCTTACTTCAGCCTCAGTTATGGGTAATTCCAGTCCAGCTGCCTCCTGAGGTGAGAGCTTGGGCACATCTATGTTAAGGAGACACTGACCTATATCCTCTTGTGAGGCATTAGGAGATATGGAGGATGTGTATAACTTCTCATAATATTGTTGGAATATTCCATTTATGTCTTTAGCAGCAAAGAACTGTGCTCCCCCCTGTTTTATAACTAGTATAGTGTTAGCAGAGATTTTTTCCTTTAACTGTCTAGCTAATAACTTACCCATTTTTTATCTATTTTTTTATTTTTTTACCATCTTTTATTATAAATTTTATGTAAAGAGTATTTAAGCTCACAGAGTTCTTGAAATTTCCCATCCGAAAAGTGTTTCGACAAATCTAATTCCTTATCTTTTATCTCTTTTTCTAAGTCTTTGATCCTGGTAAGATTCTCTCTTTTATTTTTAGCAGCTTTCGCTATGAATTTCCCTCTTATATATGCCTTTGAGGCTTCCCACAGAGTAGTTATTTCTTCAGTGCTACCGATATTAATTTCTAAAAAGATTTTTAAGTCCTCTTCTATTGTCTTTCTGAAAGTTGAGTCCATCAGTAACCTAGTGTTTAGTCTCCATCTGCCTCTCCTTTCAGTTTTTAGATTGGCCTTAATAAGTAGTTCAACTGGTGCATGATCTGTGGGGGAAATTGTCATTATGTTACAGTCAGCCACATTGTCTGTCAGAGATGTACTTATCAAAAAAAGATCTATTCTGGAGTAAGTTTTATGGCAGTGGGAGAAGAAAGTAAAATCCTGCACATTTGGGTTTGTCAGCCTCCATATACCTGTTAGTCCCACATCTCTATTCAACATATGCAAGGCCTCTCTCTCCTTAGTCATGAGAGGAGGTCTGAATGAGCTCCTGTCCAAACAGGATCCATGATTTCGTTAAAGTCCCCAGCTAGAACAATTTCGCCCTCAGTGTCTCCTAATATTTTATTTACCTCATGGAAAAAATTGGGATCTCCCCTATTTGGTGCATATATGTTGCATAATACAAGGGGCACTCCTTCGACCACCACTTCAATGCAGATAATCCTACCCTCCGCATCTTTAGTTTGTTTTAGCAAAATGAAACTTATGTTCTTGTGAACCAAAATCAGAACACCATTATGCTTGTTTGAAAATGAGCTATGAAATAAGTGTCCCACCCATCCCACTTTAAATTTCTCCGCCTCCAAACCTTGCATGTGAGTTTCCTGCAACATAGCAATGTCCACCTGGTTACTTTTCAAAAATGATATTATCTTCCTCCTTTTATAGGGCTGCTACATCCGTTTATGTTCCATGAAATAAACTTAACTGGTCTACTTGTCATGTTTTTTTCTTTCTAAGTTACAAATAGATGATAATAATAAGAATAATATCAATAGGATATAAAAAGAAGTAGGAGGAAGATGAAATGCTTTAAATGTCTGTCTGCAACCATTTGTAATGAAGAGTGTTAGCATTTTCTGGTTCCTTATAATAATCACTTGTAACCCTGTACCTGCCTGCTTTTGAACACGTATGACAAAACCACAATATAACAATGCAAACTGAACTTGCACATAAAGATGAAACAAAAGGTGTCCGGCTGCTGTGACGCAACCAGTGTCCCGAGTGCTGAACGCTCCTTGGTGTTGAAGAAAGAAAAAAGAAAATTAAAAAAGAAAAAGGAAAAAAGGATAACCCATGTAAGGTCCGTGGGATTAACGCCGCTCCCATAGTGCTCGTCCCGCGTCAAGAGAAGCCTCTCCTTGGCCTGCACAGTGGTCCATTCAGTTCAGTACAAAACGCATAATCTTACATTTGGTGTAAACAGTAGCTCACCTCACTGCCTACATTTTAATCCGCAGTTCTTCCTGGTCCTTGCTCATTAATGACTTTCTCCGCGGCTTCAACAGTGTTGCAACTCACATTTTTTCCTCTCCACTTGAAGTGAAGCGTTGCGGGGAAAGCCAGTGTGTACCTGATGTCAAGTTCGTGTAATTTGCGCTTCACTGGTGTGAACGCTTTCCTCTTCTGCGCTAGCTCTCTCGACATGTCCAGAAACACAGATAAACGACATTTTTCCCAGACAAATCCTCGCTTTTTCTTAGCTGCACTGATCACCTTATCCCTTGCAGATTGTCTCAGAAAGTGGATCAGCACCGGTCTTGGGGGCTGATCTATGATCGGCATCGGTGCCAGTTGCCTGTGCACCCTCTCTATCTCCAACTCCCCATCAGTTTCAATACCGAGACCCTCTGCAAAAATCTTTCGGACACACTCAAGCAGCGTCCCATTAGTACCAAGGGTCTCCCTTAGTCCCACCAACCTCACATTATTTCGCCTGCTTTGGTTTTCAAGGGCTTGTACTCGGTTCCACAGTTGCTCCGTCTGTTTATCCTTGCTCCCCTTGTCATTCAGCAGCTGCTCTGACGTCTACTCCAGGTGTGCGATACGCCCCTCGGCCTCACCCAGCCTCTCCTGCATGGCCGTCACCGTGTTATTCAGCTCCGCCGTTGCTTGTTTAATGGACGAAACGTCAGTTGCAACGTTCTGCAGCGTGTCATTCATCTTTGAAATTTCTGCAAACAGCTTTTCAAGACTATCCGGCATGTTAGTGGGCGAAAGGGGAGCGTTAGCTGCTCCGTGGTCATCCTCATGTGCTGGACTTTTCTGGGTAGACGGGCGGGAAGAGCTTTTGAAGTATTTCGATGTCGCCATGTCTTCTAAGCCTTTTCTTGACCAAAAATATTCTGTTTGAGCAATTAAAGTATTCTGAGTGAGCATTAGATTACTTAAATGTGCGTTTTGACACTAATAACTAAAAAACTAGCATGTGCAGGCAGAGAGCTCCTCTAACTGGCGGCCATCTTGGATGCTGCACCCACGTGACTCCATGCAAATGCAATGTTAAAGAACTACATAAAAATAAAAACTAAATTCTAGCATCAAGCCCTGAGCTGCACCCTTGTCCTGTGTGTGTCTGTCCTCTGCAGATTCTAAGAAACTGCAAGACTTTATTTTTTTTAATCCACCTGTGTGCAATAACGCAATTTATTCGTTTAAGGCTTTTAAAAAAGCTGAGCAGCTGGTTGCAACTTTTTTTGACATATTCATTTGTCTTTTTGTAACTTATTAAAAAAAAACTGCAATGCTATTTTATTTTAATGTACCAGGTAGTCTTGAAAAAATGCTTGAATTTGGACTTACCATTCTTGTTACTGTACATTGTATATGTTTATCTCATTGTCTTTAATTTCCTTTTTTTAAATTGTCAATAAACAGTGCTATATTTTGTTTATTTCCTGTGTGTATTATTTTTTAAACTGGCAATAAAAATTCAAATTAAATATAGACTTGTTCACTGGATATGAATATAAATAAGACAATTATGATAAATCATTTGTCATTATATGTATCAGGAAAGAAAACACACAATTTATTACCCAAAATTGTATTTTTATTTGAATTAAAAAAAATATAGAAACGAATATGAACAACAATACTGTTTTAAAGAAAGTCCTCTGGTGTTGTCTGACATGTCGGGCTATCACAAAAAAAAAAAGAAATCACAAATAGACATCTGAAAGTAACAGTACAACTTTAAATTTGATCAAATATTGTCATCTACCTCACCAAGCCCTCTGCTAACTCGCGTTTGCAGTAGTTACTCAGTTGATGGGGCAGGGACACCAGTCATGAGTCCACACTGACGAGGATCACCGCTGGTTGTTGAGAGCCGTTTTTCAAGGATGGCACTGTACTATTCCTGAACTACTGTTGTAACAACGAAAACAAAGCAAAGTACATTTATAAGCATTTCTGGATGACAATTGGCTTACTATGTACTCCACAGGTAAGAAAATAAACAAAACTATTGTACACACGTAATGTGTAGACATAGCTACTATAAAGTTATCGGGGTGAAAAGAGGCTAACAGATGCTGCCGTTAGCTTGTAATCGTGATGACAACAATGTAGAGAGTGTAACATTACATGTGACATGTCAACATAGCAAACATTTCAGCGTACTGGGTTGACATGGAAGCAAAAGATTGCTGCCGTTAGCTTCTTATGTCCGTAATTACAACAACATTGACCTGCCTTGAGCAAATAAACAAGCCAATTTTGCACACAGACGGTGTAAACATGTTAGCTATATTAGCTTATGAGGCCTACATAAAGGTCAACGGTGACTACCGTTGGCACCACAATGTGGATCTCCATCGAGCAAATAAGCAGATTTTGCACAAGGAATGTCTAAAACATATTTACTGCATTAGCTTATAAGGCTGGTGTTGTGTCAAGAACAGTTCCCCCATCGAGATTGTTCCCTGCCGTCGACACAGCACTCGCATAGAGGCTAACGTTATTTTGAGACTGAGTAAGCCGACAGAAATGCTAACATTAGCTTTCACTGTCATAAGCTGGCACTGACCTAAAAAGTTATTGATGTCGCAACGCAGGATATGTATTTCATAAACATAATGAAAAGTCCACAAGAAAACAACAGATTACCTTTCCAACAAAACCTCCGCAGACTCCCGGAGCTGACTCTACCGTTGGAATGCAGTCCCATTATTTACTCGCGTTTGTTCGCGAACTGGAAAGTCAGAAATTTCCAACCTCCAACCAGGAAAAGTGCAATAGAACACCACTTGAAGTCAGAGTTCCTACTTGTGAAGTTTGGGAAAATCAATCTACCTCGACTTCACCGAGATTTAGTAGTCTAACGTAACACAACTACGGTGGCCCTGAGGTGTAAATCACAACGGCAAAACAGAAAACACAACGGCAAAAGAGAAAACACAATGGCAAAAGAGAAAACACAACAAAAGAGAAAACACAACGACAAATTACTAAGCACAACAACAAAAGAGAAAACACAATGGCAAATCAGAAAACACAATGACAAAAGAGAAAACACAACAGCAAAAAAGAAAGCACAACAACAAAACAGAAAACACACCGGCATGAACCAAATCCGGAAAAGGTATGTACCCCTGGGCGACATGAATCGTCGCTGATTGGATGAAAGAACTGGTCCGTCCTTTGAACCGGAAAGACAACACCGCCAGACAGGCAAGCAGGAACACAGAGGAGCATGCCGCTTTGTATTGCCAAAATTGTGGCAAAGAGTTTGAGGAAAAACTGAACTTCTGCAGTGAATGTCGGAAAAGGCTGCAGGAAGACGGTGACGATGCTCACGTGCGACCTTCAAGTAAGTAAACAGATGTAACGTTAATGTCTAATGTTTATGTTAGGTTAGGCTACTTTTGGATGGTGTAATGTTAGCTTACCAGAGCAAGTTAGGTAACTGTCAGTTTCCAGACCTTAAGGAAGCTACAGTATACATACACATACAAATGTATTACGGTTATATAATGGTCGACTTGTTAAAGGTGAGCTATGTAAGTCTGGTCGCTTTTCCGCTGTCTTTGTGCATTTGTTTACAGCGAAGCCGGCGAAAAATCAATGTTACGGTCGATAATGTTATGTAACATATGCTATGTTATGAAGAGTGTATTTGTGTAACGTTAGTCTTAATAATCATAAACATCGATTTCAGCCATGAGATGCCAGGTGGAAGGCAGAGAGCCTCCGTTCTCACTAACTACCGGTATCACAATTACTCTGGAACTTTTAATTAAGGAAAGAATATAGCATAGCCATGGGAAAAATCCTGCACAGTTTCTCTTTAAAAGGACAGTCTGTGTTTGTGCATATAAATTAAAGACATGATAAGACACTTTTTGTCACCTAGTGGTGGGGGGCAACAGGTGTTTCATGAATGTTGCCGTTTGGAGTGAAAGATGTATTGATGCAGGTTATACAGTAGGCAGTGAAACTGAAGACAGATGAAGCAACTTCAGGGTTTAGTTTAGAAATTTGCAGGCCAGAAGGAAAAGATTGTGTGTTGTTTTTAGATTTGTTCACTTTCTTGCTTCAGTTTGTATGTGTCCCCAAAACTGCACACCTATTTTTACAAAAGATAATGTGTTGTCAAAATGTGGTTCTTGTATGCTGCAAAACATTAGACTACTGCTGTATATATGTGTCTGTATAATGTAACATGTTTTTTTCCTTTGCTACCATGTAGAATCACAGACTATTCAAACCCCTACTCTAGGGACCTTTCTAGAGTACAGAAAGAGAAAAGCAGAAGAGAGGCAAAAGTTTTCATGTGGGAAAATGAAGGCAAAGAAAATATGTAAAGTCCAGGTAAGTTGGTTATGGCTCAGAGTGAGAATGAACAACTGCTAACTAGCTGTTGACATTCTTTCATCATCTCAGTCCTCTAAAAGTAAGCCTGATGGTAAGGTCAGTTTTATGGTGACCAGTATATTTTTGCCTATACTAATGGGCTTCTGTGCCATGACCATATTACTCAGATAATGACACTGTCCTGTTTTCACTTTTGTACATATTTGCTAGTTTCTGATTATGATGAATATGTAACTGTGAAATCATTGTATTATCAATTATCTGCATCGAAAAGTAATCTGCTGTTTACTGGGTTTATGACATGCATGATGGACACTTAAAATTATGTTAGCCCATAGTGGCAGCAGGGTGCTCAGTTGCAGTGGCTCAGGACTAACCCTCCATTCTAACCTCATAATTTGGTTGTACAATTCATTGTATAATAACAATAAAGGCTACTTCAACTTAAAACATAAAGGTTTGGGTCACTCTGTTTTGAGTGATATTTTGAGTTAATAATGGTCCATTTTGTATCCAAGTGTGACATGTAACATAGCATTAATGATCATTTCAAGTAAACATTGATCTTTAAACATTACCCACTTACAGTCCACTTTTATTTTTTTATTTTGCAGATAAATATTGGTTTGATGACCATTGGGAAGGGTGGTGTTCTCAAGCCACAGCGTAGGAAAACTGTTTGCCTTTCTACACTTCCTGACGTCACTGCCCTAGATCTGCTTAATGAGGCAGTGAGGAAAATGAGGGTCTTCAACAAAGACCTGGATGAAGGACCTTTCCTCCTTCTTTATCCAGATGGCTCTGAAGTTATTAATATCCCTGGGACACAAAGACCATTTACTCTAAAAACATACAAGGAAGAAATTGGCAAGCCATATCAGCCGATCACCATTTTTATCTGCCAGAAAAAATACTTTGAGGAAGGTAAACTGTGTTATTATGACCTGGTTGTGTCCAGTGCAAAGATGTCTTGACTTGCTGTAATGCTATATGTTAGTCAGTCATCACTTAAAGAATTATACTTCGCATTTTTTGCTTCACAGTTTTAACAAAACACTACACCTAGTATTATGTAAAATGCCAACCAATCCTCTAGATTAGACTCAAAGCCTGTGTCGTTTGACACTGAAATGCCACTGAATTCACAAATGAAAAATGTCTGAAATTATATTATATTTAGCATATAATCATTACAGAAGGAATGTGAAAAGTGTTTCAGATTCATCAAGAGTCTGGAATCATTTTTGAAGAGCTTATATAGACTTTGATGAAGAGCTTGCTTTTGCAAAGGATAAGATGTTCTATAGCTTTTGTTTGTGTGTGGAATGTTGACACACAAGGCCTTCATTTCAAAGTAAATATTATTCTTTAATGAACTAATTTTTAAGAGGGTTTACTTCCCTTTCTGAAACAGAAAAAATGCAGACTTTCCCTCACTTTTGGATCAATAGTCAAGCTGTTTTTTGAAAAAGGCCCTTGGATTTTATTAGTTGCTCCCTACTGTGTATTCAGCATTCATGTTCGTAGTCTGTTAACCAGCTTGGAGTTATCTAAGTATTTTCTCTAGGTGTTCGCTGTCCCTTTAACCAATTATTATAACCTTTATTTTTTCTCGAGGACCATTGAGGAAAAGACCTCATTTACAATGGTGTCGAGAGAACACAACAACAGCAAAAAAGAACAGAGTTTACATAAGAGAACATTGGGAAAGCTTCATTGAGGTGACCTTATTTTCAAGTCTTTCAGTTGGAGAATTGACATACACATTTAACTCCGACCCTGAGATTGTGATAAAAACAACATCAAGAGAGTTTGATCTAGCTGATACATTGGTGAGTGTAATTTAAAACATATTTGAGTGATCATTTTTGTGATTAACTTGTCCTCAACCTGTATGGGTTTTTGACATCGGCCTACCAGTATTAAACAAATACTTGTATTTGAATTAAATTCTGTCTTTACTACAGCCGTTTGAACCTCACCACAAAAGCAGTCCTGTACACAAAGAGCCTGACAAGGTGTAAGTAGTTGTTGTGTGGTGTGGTGTGTGTGTGTGTGTGTGTGTGTACCATAGAAAATTTAGATTTTACTGCATTTGCATACATATTTATTTGCTATTGACAAAGCTTTGTAATTTGTTGTTCTTGTTATGTTTACTATACGCAAATGCATTGCTACTTCAATAAATCTACTTCAATAAATCAATGTTCCTCTCAGGAATGGTGCCGGGGGGTTGTCACTCTCTACTGAAGTACATCAGGTAATGGAGTATTAGTTACATAGAGTCTCTATCTTCCTCACTGTTCCATGACTTTAGGTATGAAACAAAACAATAGCTACATGTTTACATAGACACCATTAATGTAACTATTATATGGTATAATAAGACAGCAATAACTTAATTGATCCTCATAGGGAAATTCACTTCTGGCAGCTCATCTACCATTCAGGGAAGAATTATTAAGTCTGATGGATGTGGGTACAAAATATCCTCTATACCTCTCCATCCTGTAGTAAAGAGAGAGGAGCCATCGTCCACCATCTGTTTTTGATGTTATGATTATTTAGGATTATTTAGGTATATTATTTATACCTTTAGACCAAAGTCTATTGAAGTAAATTCATAATCATAGTATTATGTTTATTGCAGTTGTGTGCTTTTAAGCTTTGCTTTTTATTCAGGGGGAATATAATGCCACTTCAGATGGACTGTTAACAACAAGCCTTTCGTGAATGTGCCTGACTTAAGAAATGGAAAGGGTATATGGAGAGTTAGATGATCGTAGATGCATCAAAGATCACTTCAGATATCCTCTTCAAGCACAGAAGCACATATGTGAAAAGTTAACTCAATACTTTAGCATGGTGCATTTTTTTCTTTCTTGTCGATTACTTAAATCATGCATCATATATTTGCTTCATGCAGTTTTTTGAATTGGCAATTGTACCACATTTCACTTAAATTAGCAATAATAAAGGTAAACAGGGAAATGTGAAAGTGTGTCCACTGAACGTCATCTCCTGTTCTTTATTATCTCACCTCCTTAAAGGGATAGTTGAATATTTTGGCAAATTTGCTTATTGCATTAATCATCATTAGTCATATAAGCAGATACATTCCCTGTAAATATCAGTGCCTTTTGTTTTGAGAGCCTGGAGGCAGAGATGCACGGTGCTTTGTGAACACAACTTGTCCATAAGAGCGTTTTGGAATTGTAGGATCGTGTATTTGATTAGTTTAGAGCGACCTATACTGTCCAACTCTATTGTATTCACTGAGCAGCTCGCATCTGTGCTTCAGGGCTCTCAAAACAACAGGCATTGGTAATATACCTACACATTATTATTGCAATAGGCAACTTTGCCAAAATGTTGAACTATCCCCTTTAAGTAATCCATAGAGTTTGTTACATAATTATGTTGTCATTTTATTGAATATCCTGTTTCTACATTTTTTAACTTTCAAATTATACTCTTGGATGAGGAGCATGCTTATCCAAGTACCTCTGGATGTCTTGATGTCAAGAGCTCCTGTTACAGGTGTGTTTTGTGTAATTATATAAAGATTGGTAGACAAAATATCAGAAACATTATTGAAGGGTAAACACATTTCTCTCCTGACAAAGATTAGATTTTGAGTTTAAGCTGGAAGAGCTCGTCAACCATTTGATTGGTTTGATTTGATTGAATATGCATTTATGTGTGTCTATAATTATATTGTGTGCACATAATGTCTTTATGTTGCAGAAAGTACACCAACCTCTTTGCACCTATCGTCATTGACGATGATGAGGATGAAGTTCTCATTCCTGAGGAAACAAATGACATGCCCTCAGAAGAATCTGAGTGAGTCACATAGACACAAGTAGAAAATTAACGAGCTCTCTACTCTGTCCAAAATTAAATTATACAAATGTGAGGACTCACTAAAATGAAAACCAATCTGACATTCTCTGCCTGTAACTACTTGAATCAGGTCCAGTTGTTGAGATGTGTGTTTGAAGCGAGTCCATTGGAATTAAGTTAATAAGAATTCTTTTAGAGACTGACTTATCAGTGTCTCTCGTGTCAATTACGTGTCAGGATATAGTCTATGAATATGGAATGAAAGATTTTTGTTTAGTGAAGTAGCTACTGTGCTTTGAATCCATTTTTAATGTCTAAAGTAAGTTTCTCACTTTTTTCTAGACCCACAAGTGTGCAGGCCTCTGAAATAATTGCAAATTTGGCACTTGCAATTGACCACGAGAAAGTCAGCAGGTTCAATATATCGAGATCTGATGTATGGGATGGAGCTGTAAGAGGCTTTCGACACAGCTCATACTCCGAAAACAGTGACATCTTTGTGAAGTTTACTGATGATGCAGGGTCCTTTGAAGAAGGGTTGAACACAGGTGGGCCGAGGCGAGAATTCCTCACACTTCTAATGAATCACCTGACAAATCGTCCCATGGACCTCCAGAAAGACGCTATCTTGTGTACAATCCCACAGGTGGGTTTTCTGTCGTTATTTTAAAATGTGAAGTTTTAGATAATTTTCTTTGTTTTGTTTTGTTTGTTTTTTTACAGTTTTTCTCAGTTGCTTTGATACATTTCTTGAATCGTCCCCGAACTTTGCAAAACAGTAAGTGTATTTCTCAAAACAATTCGTACAAACAGCAAAACACCATGGATTACCTGCAAAAGCCAGTCTCTTGTTCAAAATCCTTAGTTCATCTCTCAAAAGTAAATATCTGTGTCAATGAACATGTCAGTGCCTCAGAATGACAAGTCCTTTTGTCATTGTGTACAGATAAGACAGTCAAATTACTTAGTCATGTCAATATAACAACATACTCTGGAGGGATGTTCTGATGTAAACTATGGCTAAAGTTTTGATGACAATTGTAAATTGTAAGTTACACCTTAGTGTATGTGGGAGATTGATCGCAAGAGACTGGGCAAGATTCACATTTACACTTTTACTATTTGTACTGTAACTTGTTGACAGACCATGTCATTGCAATACAGAAAGGAAAAGACAGCACTGCATAGCACAAAGAAAAAAAAACAACAAAAAAAACAAAAGTAGAAATGTGAACACAGGACACTCTCCTCAGGGAAAACTGTACATGCAGTGCTGTAGGAATTACAGTGCAGTCTTCCTACACCTCCTGACGTCTGTTGGGCCACAAATTCTCATCCACATCACAATGAATATGCACCTTTGAGCTATTTCAGAAAACTGGTTGATCATTGGTTGATCTTATGCTCCACACATTTACCTTTGATAGAGAAAGTCAAGATTCACCTGGGAGCAATTTACCAGTCCAGGACAGATTTAGAAAAATAGTTTAATGTAAATGTATAGAAATATGCTTGACATTATGACAACTTGTTCAACCATTTTGCATGTAAAGACTTATACAATGAACTAATGCCTAAATGTTGTGGGGGTGAGACTATTCAACAGACACCTATTACAATACATTTTGATCAACATGACATAAGCAATTGATAATGTAGGAAACAGCAGAGAATTGTACATAATCATTTGCATGGATGTACCAAAGCATTTGCAACTTGTTCAAAGAAATGAGAAACTGCTTTTTTGATGTGCACAAGTGACACAATGATGTGAAGATTGAACAAGTAGTTTTGAGAATTTCAATTCTGATCTGAGAAATGTACCAAAGCCACTGAGAAAAACTGTAATCTTCCACTGATATAGATGGTAATTATCTATGATAATTCTGTACTCTCTATAACAGCTGTCAGGGAAGATGAGTACTTTCTTGATTGCTGATGATGATTGCTGTGTCTGTCATACACAGGGGACCAGCACCACATGTCCTCTCAAAGGACCTTGTCAACCACATAATAGGGAAGCCAAGTTTCAGCGCCACTGTGGAAGATGTAAAAGATGAGGAAATAGGGAGAGCTCTACATCAGGTAGAAAATTATTTTGACTCAAGGAAGGAATTTAGAGGACACCTGAAAATTATTTCATTAATTAAAAATAAGACTAGACTCAAGAGATGATAAGTTGTACTTACTTAAAGGGACAGATTTCCACTTGTTTCAACAAGATGTAAAAGTCATTTCATCTTTTTTTTTTTTTTTATGCTAGATTTGTATTCATCAAGGAGAAGAGTAGTCAAGCATGGATGTTTTGGGGTTGGCCTTATAATAAATGTCTTTTAAATAGGTCCAGAAAGCAGAATCGGAGGAGTCTTTGCAAAATATAATTTTGCAAAACAGCACAATCTTCCAAACAGCTGGATGCTTCTGACATGTCAAAGCTTGTGAGAAGAATACATTCGTGGAGGAGTACCTCAAATGGCACATTATAGACCGCAACCACATTGCCATTCAACGGTAATACTTAAAAGTCTTTTTTTTTTTTTGGCCAACAATCATCAAAAAATGTAATAGTTTAGTTTTTAACTAATCCAACATTCAGTCAGTATTACCAATTGCATATCACTGCAGCCATTGACACATTGTGAGACAGTGCCACCAGGTATTTCTGAAATACCAGGATTGAGGAGCATTCTTACTGGATCAGATTGTAAAAGTGCAATCTTCAGTTGCTATCTCTTCAGTTGCTATCTTCCCTGAATGATAGTTGAGCTGCCAGAGGTGAATTTCCCTATGACGATCAATTAAGTTATTGTTGTCTTATTAGACCATATAATAGTTACATTACTGGTGTCTATGTACACATTTAGCTACTGTTTTGTTTCATGCCTAAAGTCATGGAACAGTGAGGAAGATAGAGACACTATGTAACTAATACTCCATTACCTGATGTAATGGCATACAGACATCTGACGGTTTGTGAATTCTGTAAAACAGTTATCACAAAATTGTGGACACTGTAGATGTTCTTCAGGCAATACTCACTATTTTCACTATCTGTGTCAATCTGTTACATATGATATTTTCTATGACCACTAGTACTAGCCTATACATCACTGGCTTCCCATAGAAAGCAATGGAGCAAAAATAGCAATATTTATTTCAATTTTTTATAAAATATGTTAATAAATATATAGGCCTAAATATTGGTCGAAGTAAGAAAATAGGAATAAAATTAAATGTGTGAGCAGCAGGCACCTTCCAAATAATTTATGTCTCATTTGAAACATTGTTATCAGAAATTTACTGAAGCACCAGACTACATAATGTTTTTATGTTTAATTAATTCTCACCTGTTGCACTTTTGGTCACTTGTATTTGTGCTGTATGAACTTTACTTTATTTGTGCAGTGAATCGACTTTCACTGATCATCATGAAGGCAAAGTGCACAGCTGTTAATTTGTGAAAGGAACTTGAGTTGTGATTATAATGAGAGGTGTGTCACCTGATGTCAGCATTAAGATCTGCTGTTCATTGTCATTGGAGGAAAGTACACCACACCTGCCCTCTCATCGGTGAATCGGT
Organism: Acanthurus reversus; assembly: GCA_029823135.1. Classification (NCBI taxonomy): domain Eukaryota; kingdom Metazoa; phylum Chordata; class Actinopteri; order Acanthuriformes; family Acanthuridae; genus Acanthurus; species Acanthurus reversus. Next base: position 1,225,237 of record JAPXVT010000017.1, on the reverse strand, counting down.
GATCAATCTCTGTGGTCTGCTGACGAGTTACCTGGCTTGACAAAGCCGCCTCTCCTCAGCCTGGCTTGGCGTTCGAACAACCAATTATGCGCCGATCAGACTAGGTCAAGCCGCACTTCCTCAGTTGTCCTGGATTTCTTTATTCTACTTTTGTGCAATACCCCTCTTCTTCAGGCATACACAACAAGTGAGTGTGGCTGTACAAAAAGGGTTGTGGCCGTCACTTCACTTGATTACATTAATGCCAGATACCTGTGTGAACATGGCTCCTTTTTGCCTTTAGCCATGTTCACACAGGTGTCTGGCATTGTACAGCCACATTCACTTGGTGTGTATGCCTGAAGAAGGTCACAGACTGAAAGCTTGCAGAAATAAATTGATGATTGCACAGCGTTGTGAGTATGCGGTTGCTGTTTTTGTTTTTTAAAAATATATTCTGGTACCCTTCCAAAATCCATCCGTTTAGACCCTTCGTGGACATTTTTGTCCACTCAAAACAACTGCTCTAAAAATGTATCAGATTAATATTATTTTCAGATTTTTTTCATAGATCTTTCAGTCAACCTCTGTTCTTTCCAAAAATGCTAAATATTATATTTTATATTTATATTTTTAGTAGAATAGCTTTTGTACAAATGGACACCTGTGCATTTCTGTGCATAGGCCTGGTTATCACACACACACACACACACACACACACACACACACACACACATTGAAAAAAGCCTAAAAATATACAGTCTGTTTCCACAGGCCTGGTTACTAGGTAAATGGCACCATCTGGTGATGGACAGTAAAATCTGCAAGTCTAAGGTCTTCTGAAGAGGACAAGCCACTGTAATTGCAGAATGCATGTTTTTTTGCTGTTATAGCCCTGCAATCAAGAGTTGTGGTTATAACGGGAGTCTATGGGACAAAAATGTCCGCAAAGGGTCTAAACGGATGGATTTTAGAAAAACTGAAACTACAAAAAAAGTAATAATGCATCAAAATCATTTTTGTTACTAATCTTTGACCTGATAAACCACACCTATGTCTTACACAATAATTGTCCTTGTTAGAATTAAAGACGGACTGGCAAGTCTGCAGTTTTTGGCTGTGCTGCAGCAGCATCCTGGTGTGCTGGCTCCTCTCCTGTACCATTCTGCCAAGGCCCTGACTGCTGCAGAAATAGAGAGTCTGTTCAGTCCAGACTTCAGCCCAAAAGGAAGCAACAGGTGGCACAAGGAAATCAAAGTTATCGGATTTTGGGCTGATTTTCTGCTGGACTGTGAAGGTTTGTCATGGCTGTTTTGTTAGATATACAGTCACGGAAAAAATTAAGAGACCACTTTTACGAATGTTTCTTTAAAAGCATCTCTACAAGTATGGTAGTTTTTTTTTTAAATACCAACACAAACACAAGTCATTCTACGTAATGAGAAACTGAGTAGGTGATCACCTGAACGCCATCTGGTTTTATAGGAAGATTATGAAAACCACTGCTGGGATTAAACATTGACATCATCCCACTAAAACTGATGTATAAACTCCTCCTAAGTTAAAATATTCGTGTTGTGTTGTTTAGGAATGAATGTGAACATGTTTTCTTTGCAACATTCAAGATCTGAAAAGACTTAATATTTTTTATTATTTTGACTAGTTGTAATTTTTTGCCAGTAAATGCTCTAAGTGACAATATTTTCATTTAAATTTTGGGAGAAATGTTGTCAGTAGTTAATAGAATAAAACAAATGTTCATTTCACTCAAATACGTAACTATAAATAGTAAAACAAGAGAAACTCATCGTTTTCAAGTGGTCTCTTAATTTTTTCCACGACTGTATATGAATTGTGTAGTGCAGTTATATTTGTAAGTCTTAGTTTCTTTAATGAAATATAAAGCTAATGATTCACTTTATGTTTTTAGATAATGCAGTGTCAAACAATGCACTACTACAATGCTGACTTTCTCTTCTCAGACGAAGTGATGGCTGTGTCCCTCCCAGATGTGCTGATGTTTGCCTCTGGCTTATCAGCACTGCCACCAGCTGGGATGACACCCCCTCCAACTATAGAGTTTTTAAGTGATTCGCTGTTTCCAAAGGCAACCGAATGTTCGAACACACTGAAGCTCCCACTACTCGACTCCTACAGTGTCTTCAAGAAGAATATGGAGTTCGGCATCCAGAACGCGCCAGGCTTTGGGTGTTTTTAGTTGCACTTTTATTAAAAGTGGTTTGAGCTGTGGCTTGCTTTTGCCTCTGTTTTATTTATTTTTTGTCTTTTATTTTTCTTAACTCTCTGGTCAGAATAATGCCTTACTACAAGGCCATGTTTGCTTGTTTGCATCAGTTACTGTACTGCCTCTCTTGTTAAAAGGCAATTTTGGACGTGTTATGTATTAAAGTAATTGTTCACCGTGTGAGTGTTTCTGTACATTGTTTATATGTGTGCAGTTAGCTGCTTGCATAGCTACTTGGATATCTTACCCATAAATATTTCAGAGCGGTGTCCTGATTTTTGTTTATTATTTTTGCTGTTTCCTGTTTTTTACAGCTCTACATATATTTCAAAAAACAATGTAAAATCAGAACAAATGTTTTTTGTAAGTAATTGATGTTTACATGAACACTGAATCAGAAAATAAATACAATTTAAGTTTAATGTCTCCACTTCAGTCCCACAGTTCAAGTTGCCAAATCTGAAAATTCAAAAGAACCACTTTTGGGATATTATCCCGTAATTTATCCCTTGAAGCAATGTGTAAATGTCAGATCACATTTATGAATGGGAAGTGTTTTTCAAAACTCAGGCATGTATAGTCCACCAGTCATTTACTGATGAGCATTAAGACGCATTAAAGCAAAACACTAAATAAGGAAAATATTGTCTTACTACGTCCATGTTAATGTGGGATATATAAGAAAGGTAGAAACAGGGGTTCTAATAGTCCATATCTATAGCCCAGCTATTTCCTTCAGAGTGATGTAGAGTTCTGAGGCTGTCTTCCAGTCTTGTGGCTGTTGTAGTCTGTGTTGTTCCACTGCCTGTTGTAGGTATTCCTCAATGTCTGGATCACCGCTTAAATCAATCACTTGCCTTGCCTCAGGAAACACATCCAGTTCCCTGTCTTTAACAGCGAATCCACAGTCCCTTGAACCAAATCTGCAAAATTAGATGATACAATGATATAAAGAACAAGGTTTGAAATGGTCATTGTTAGATTTGTTTGCTTGTTGATATACAGAAATTAAAAACAATGGTAGAGACAGATAGCTTCTAAATTCAAGAATGGATTATACAACATGTAGCCTACAATTGTCCAAATATATCCCAGTTTAGGCTATACCACAACACCTTGCATTTTTTGTAATGTATATGATTATTACTACCTGTGAGGCAAGAGATACAGTTCATTCGGAATCCCTCCTGGACATGATGCATGTCTGCTTGGTCGAATCCGGTGCTTGTTCCATAGGTCCATACATTCATCCAGGTCTTGCTGCAGAACATTACTGAAGCAAAATCTCAGTAAGCACTGGTGTTCGTGGCTGCCATTGAAGAGTCCAGAGTCTCTTAGGTCTCCAAACAAGCCCATCCAAAACTGAGACCTGGGGATGCATTATAATAAATAATAATACATTTTTATTTATAATGCTCTTTTACAAGTGCTCAAAGAGGCTTACATACAAATAACAACACCATTTAAATGTGGATACATCTTAACAAAAGCATCACAGAGAAATCATAATGTAGCCTATACCATATGATTATCACAATAGTAGTGATTCAATAACTTTGGGAAAGATATGGCTTCCTATGTTCATTATTATCACTTAGTGTTGAAATGGCCTGATTTAAACAAGAACACATAATAATCACAATGACAAATACAGAGATTTTAATAATAAGCACTGATCAGTGTAATAGAGACAAAGGTGATAACTATAGAGCTTCCACTGTACTTTTAATCCATCAAACAACACAGATGTACCAACCTCCCTCTTCTGAAAAAAGACCACCATGACTCGATGCGCTGATTCGATGTTGATGAGCCGTAACTGTGGCTAGACGAGCCTGCATAGTGGTCCATATGCGCGTGACGGAGAGTACATTGTATTGCTGCCATGGTCCTATTTTTTGTTCGGAGGTCACTTCTCAATCTCATTGGAACCACACCATTACTCTTGGCACAATTAATATAATTGTGAGCGATGACAGATGGATTATTGTTCGTTGGTCCACAAACAAGCCACATTATTTTTCTTGAAAAGCCATCTATACATCCTGAGAGTGCCAGGCCAAATGGTTTCAGTTTATCATATCCATTTACATGCCATATGTAGTTTGGACCCATGGAGTGATACGTGCATCTTGTAAACCTCCTGCGTGTTCTCAAAGCCGTCCCTCGTGGATTCAGTTGTTTCAGTAACCTCATTATGACATCACGTTTAACACGAAGCCTGTGTTTTTGTTGGAGAACTTGCCACATAGTCCGGTAACCAAAGAGTTGCCCTGGTCCTTCCAGCTCTGTCAGAATGGCACGCCTCACCTCAGGGAGTGGGGAATAGTTGCGTCTTCTGTGCAGCCCTGCTTCTTTTAAACGCGTCTTCAGCGTACGCAGACTCATGTTTACATTGTGAATTGTCGACAGCATATCCAGTATCACGTCATATCCATGTCCTGCATCAAAGTATCCCTTACAGTTTTTCTCAATTGCTAAAACACTAAACCCTATTGTCTGAACCAAATGCTCAGTTGCCTGAACCCACTGATTGAATCAGTCACTCCTTGGCAAAACCATAAGCACTTTTCACCTGTTTAGACACAACTTGCCAACACATTTTCATTGTGATGCACCTGTGTTGCATAATGGTGAG
>JAPXVT010000017.1:1175107-1187798 GCA_029823135.1 Acanthurus reversus | reverse complement strand
GCCCGTCTCTTCCTTGTTACTGCACACACAGTCCAAAGAATGGGATCTATCTTCTTGTCTGGAACTCAGGAGGGAGGAAAATAACAAAAAGAAAAAAAAGTTGGCGTATCCCTTTAAAGTCGGTACTGATTGTGGTTTTACAACAGGTAACACTGAGTGCGTTACATGATTTCTACTTTCAGACAACAAAGGAGAACTGCCAAGAGGTTGGAACTGGGTTGACGTGATCAAAGTAAGTGCATTTGACTTTTTCTTCACGTGATGATTCACCTGATCAGCCCAAAGGCGCATTCATCATTAACCCTTTAATGTACCTCTGTCTTTTTATTTCTTGCCATCCTCACCTCTGATCCTCCAGCATGTAAGTGACGAGCACTAGAATTCATATGTGTAAAATCCTTCACACACGGCCTTGTCTTATTGTTTTCCTCTGTGTTTTTGTTGCAGCTGAGTAAAACAGGAGGCAAAGACGACGAGTAGGCCTGAGCTCGGTGATCTGGTGCTGCATCATACAAGGAAGTGCGGTGGAGTCTGAACTCACTGCAGCCTGCTGCTGCTGTTTAGATGCCTTCCTTCATCTTCAATGTTTAACACTCATCACAGCTGCTGTCACCCTGAGAACCAAAGCTGACCAACAGTGGACGTCAGGACGGACGGACACACACACACACACACACAGCAGCTTAACGATGACTTTGAGCTGGGAGTTATTGTTTTAACTGTGTTTCATGTGTTTGTGGAACACAGCCACTCGGATCTTCATCAGGTGGAGCGTTTTCGGAATACCTGCTGTCACTGCCATGTTTTCAGTCTGCCATGTTGGGCCCAGCTGCCACACACTGGAGCATCACTGTTGTAGTGTGATACTAAACAGATGTGTCAAAGTGTCAGGTAGCATCATGCTGTTACTTTAGGGAATCATGTGACTTTGTGAAGGCAGAGAAATTTTTAAAATGTTACTCCTTTCCCTCTTTGTTATTTTGACAGTGGTTTCTTTTTCCCTATGAATTTGAAAACCTTAAAGATTTTATATATAAATAAAAACCATTTTTGGTCTACTGCCTCTCTGCTTGTCATTTACTCTTGCTTTGATGGATTTTGTGAGACTTGTTATATTCTATTTATATTCTTGATTTAAGTGAATAAGTAGTTTCTCCTGCTAAAGTTTTGTGTGCAACCATCGTTCCTTTAAACACACAAACACATTTACAAAGACTGACGAAAGCTGTTCTCAGACTCAAGCACTTTTTTTTTATTTATTATATAGCATAATTCAACAGCTCTTTAAACTGCTATACTAAAAATATTCATTTCAGTGCTGACTGTTTTAAAACTTAATTATTCTCTCAGTTGCCTGTTTCTGGCTAACAAGTGTGAGGTTACAGAGCTGCACTTCAGATAAAAGGGAAGTGATGTTGCCTTCAAAATAAACAATCTGCTGTTTGACAGTATATTTGAGTATAGAAGTTGTTTGGTGTGGGCCGATGACACTGTGGTTACTCTCTCTGCCATGTTTCATGTAAATTAAAGGTTTAATGATCTAATTATAGAGGCAAAATTCTGCATTGTCAACATAAATTTGACACATGCCTAACTGGCAGCTGAGAGAAATGAGCAGATATGAACAGAAGAAAAGAAAACCTGTGATGTCACTGTCCAGTTTCAGCTTCCATACATAATACGAGGAAAGCAATGAAACAGGTAAAGTATTTTTAATATGGTTAAACTATCAGCATAAAATATAGCATCAAATAAAATAGTTTTATGATAAACAGCATAAACAATGTCAGGCAGAAATAAACAGTGCAGCAGCTCAGATGTACAAAACAGCAAAAAAAAAAAACAACAGGTGTAGACAGCAGTCTGTAACCAGTTTGGTACAATGTCTCACTGAAACTACACCATCTGCACTTCTTTGTTTTGTTTTGTTTTTTGTCAAATTTGCACCAGAAGCTAGGGTTTTGATTCTTTCCTCTTTCTTCAGTCTGTCATATCAGTAGGATGTGAAATGTTGACCTACTGCAAAGACCGTGTCACGGAGGAAGAGTCACGTTTTATCAACACACGTTCACATTGGCACTGACAGAGAGAGAGAGAGGGGAAGAGAAGGTAGTGTGCAAATCAAATCATATGATGGAAGAAAAACAGACAAGTGAAGGGTCACTGTCCCCTTAGTGCTGACGCTGCTTCTGCTAATCTCAGCTCAGAGATACAAGCTGTTTGCTGCTGGAACATGGTCACACAGCATGACAAATCAGGAAAGGACACATCATGACTGGAAGACCCAATCAGGAAGCAGGTGTGGGTGTTGCGTCTTTGTTTCTGAAACTTGCTGGGTCTCCCATAGAGACACAACAACAACCTCTGACTGTTCAGACCGAACATGGCTCTGCGTTTCCAAAAGTCTCCATTCCAGCAGTTTTAAAGAGTGTTTGCAACACACACACAGAGCAACTTTCTTACAAATGATTGCGCACAGAAAAAGGTATTTTGGGGCCAGTGGATGTCACATGACTTGTAATTCCATCTGTGGCCACTACGCTAAAATCACCAGTGCTGCTTCTGGGGTTTTGGAATGTAGTCACTAGTAGGGGTGTAAGAAATTATCAATACATATCGATATCGCAGTATTATATTTTCCAGTTTTCCTAAAATAAGTTTGAAAAAAACCTGCATCGCTTTGCTTACAGTATTGCAATTGATCGTATCATGACCCCTGTGTCTTGATGTGTAAGGTGTCACCAGATTCTTGCCAATACGCAGCCCTGCTCACCAGGCATAACTGCCACATGTGTAACATCTAACAGAACTCTGTGACCTGTATTTCTAGAACATACTTGCTTTTACAACCAGTTACCACAGGTGTCACCAAATCACCTCGAACTGAAATCTTACGTGCTGAATGTTAGAGGTGGGGTAAAAAATTGATACATCATAATATCGCGATACTTTGCGTGACGGTATTGTAACAATTTATAGAGACAAGGTATCAATATTTTATTGAATAAAGTCTCAGTAAATGTTGCAAACACAAACTCACCTTTTTATAATAGAATAATAAAAATCAGTTGACTTTTCAGGCCACTAGATGGTGCAAAATGCTCACTGGTGAGGTAATAAAAAATTCTATAAAAATTTATTAAAGGGAGATGAACAGACTAAAAATTACACTGGATGAAACAGATGATGCTGACAGAGTTTCACTTTGGGAAAATGATTTGCAGTTCAAAGAAAGTGAGAAAATAGCAATACATGATTTCACAGTACCCAGCATATCACGATATCGTGATAATATCATGTTGTGACTTAGGTATTGTGATATTATCTATCACAGGGCCTCCAGCGATTCCCACTCCCACTGAGTATGAGACACCGCCCGGAAAAAAACAAAAAAGTGGTTAGTGAAGGAACAAAACAATGCAAGTGAGTACCTGAGGAAACACATTTACACTGTCATAACACACACAGCAGAGTGTGTTGGTGACTGTTTCTGCTGCCATCATAAGTCGGGACAGTTGAGCCTTCAGTGCCTTGATGCACGCGTCCGCTGCATGAGGCTGCTTCATCGCATCCTGCCCGGCTCAGCCACAATCCCGCCCTCATCAGCATCAGGTCAACGTCCAGGACTGTCAGCTCAGCCAATCAAGTCTCAGAAGAAGGGGAGCTGTTTGCAGAGTCCAGCAGCAGTGAAGAAGAGGAGGAGGAGGACTCATAGGGAACACTCTGCACACAGCGTTCGTCTGGTCATGTGATGGACAGACGTCGCAGGATGTGGAGTGAATTACAGGACCGAATGCAGCAAACTGCATTACTGACATGGCACGTCATTTTACAGGCCGTACTCTGTGGAATTATGTTATTTATGTTCACAGATGTCCTGAATACCAAACCTGAATGTGACAAATGTTATTATGTCCGTGACCGTGAATGATCAGTTTCTCCAGAGGCAAAGAAAACAAGTTCCAATGTCTAAAAAATGTCTGATGACATAGTTTTGCTGGATTAGATAGAAATCAGTGTTTCACAACTTACTTTTTTCTACTTTCTTCCACAATTTACCAACTAACCGACCCCGCAGATGTGTTTGGTGACCTTTTGTGAGCCCCAAACATTTTCATTTGTCTCAAATGGTGACTGAAGGATTCCACCAGTGTCTCCCAAATTTAGAGTTGACATCAATAAACTATGAAACATGCAAAAATCAAATCACAACTATCAACCTCTGACTTAGAACGCATCATTAACACATTCTTGATTTCTACAGTTGCAGCAGGGAGGCTTCTAACTGGAACTGGTCAGCGTTCCCATATTACACCCATTTTAGCCTCTTCGCACTGGTTGCCAGTCAAAGTCAGAATTCATTTCAATATTCTTTTAATTGCCTACAAGTCACTACACAGCCTCTCCCCTGCTTACATCTCTGAGCTTCTGATGCCGCTCCCTGCTGTCTGACCTCGAAGGTCTTCCGATCAGAACAAACTGATCTTAAAACCAGAAGACGACGGCTGGTTTGGCTCTCAGACTCTGAAACGTCTCCAAACTCCCATCGGATCAGCTGAATCTGTAGACTGTTTTTGAAAAACAATTAAAAACACGTGTTTTTTTTTAGGCTGGCCTTCCCGTCATGTTGTGGCCTCCTCTTTGTGTTTCTGTTTGGTGTGATCTGTTTGTTTATTAGGGGTGTGAATGATTTTGATTAAATTCAATAAATGAGTTCGAGTTGTATCAAGTTGATCGACCAATAATCGTCTAAGATATTCATCATTTATTTATATAAATTTTTTCTTGGCTGGCCAATTTAAAAAACATTAAAAATCTTTTTTTAGGATTGGTGTATCCATTTTTAATCTTAGAAAATGAGAATTTAGATTTCTATGTAAATCGATTTTTTTTTACCACCCCTGATGTTTTTGAATGCAATTTGATGTTTTGTATTGCATCTACACCGTGCTTAGTATTTCTAGTTTTGTTTTGTTTTGTTTTTTCAGTTTATTGTTGATGTAAAACACTTTGTAGCTTTGTGTTTAGAAAAGAAGTTTTGTGTTGTTGTGTGTGGTTTGCATGTTCTCCATGTTTTTGTGTGGTTCTGCTCTGGGGGCTCCTGTCTCCTGTCAGGTTCATTTTCGTGTCAGTGTCCTTGAACAAGTCTCAGACTTGGAACTGGAGTTTGTCCCGCACAGAGCTTCGGATGGGTTAGATGTACAGATTGAATTTATCTACATGTATCGTGTATAACTGATATTAATGCTGACATCTGAATCCAAGTACAGCTGAGACTGATAACATGTCAGTCATTAATGTGATAATTCACTGCAAAATTCTGTTTACTCAATTACTCAACCTAAGATGTCTTAAAATTAATAGATTTTTTTCCTTCCAGCGTGTCTCCACGGTAAACAGCTTTCCAAAAATGTGAGCAGCTCACTTAAGCTGCTTCTGCTGGCAGTCTATGGAGATACAGTTTGAAAACATCAAAACCATCTATAAACGTCCATCCAAAAATTATCAGCAGCTTCCTGTGGTTTAATCCAAGTCTTCTTTATCGTGTCATAGACTCAATACTTTCAAAACACTTTTATTTCGGTTAAAAAGCGACTACATTCAACACATCTGATCTAACGTTTGAGTCGTGTGTTACGGTTATTCTAAACATTGGTGAACTTCGGCTCAAGTAAATATGGTTCCACCGAAAACTGTAGAAACTCCACTCTCTCTGCACCAGCCACTTTTTATTTGATTACACGTTTAGGATAACATTTTCGTATTTTTTTAAGAAAAGGACATAAGGATAAGCAAACAAAGGAGGCTGGTGCAGACAGAGGTGGGAACATTTTGAGCCGGAGTTCACAGACATTTGGAATAACTGTCACTCGACTCAAAACACTGGATCGGATGTGTTGGATTCTGGAGCTTTCCAGCCAAAATAAAAGGCTTGTGGAAGTGTTGAGCCTTCGACACAATAAAGGAGACTTGGATTAAATCATGCAAAGCTGTTGAGAGTTTTGGACAGACGTTTTTAGATGGTTTTGATGTTTTCGAACTGCATCTCCATAGACTGCCAGCAAAAGCAGCTAAAGTGAGCTGCTCACATTTTTGGAAAAAATCTGTTTATTGTGGAGGAACACTGGAGAGAAAAAATATAATCTTCAATTCAAGACATCTCAGGGTGAATAATTGATATACTAAGAATTTTGCGGTCAAGTATCACTTGAATGTCCTGTCTTAAATAGGTAGGACAGGTAAACAAACCTGATAAACAGATGATTTGAAAAGTCAGAGGATCACATAAGTTTCTAGATTTATCCTCTGGGGAGCATTAACGTTTTCCAAAATATTTACAGCAAATTATTCAGAACTTCACTCAGGACCAAAGTGCAAGACCAACGCCTGGTGACTGACAGTGCCGGTCAAGAAGTGGTTAAAAACAGATCATTAATCTCAGTTAGGGATTGTAAGGAGGCACATCGGACTGTACGGAGACGTTTAAGCATACTTTATGCTGCGGGAGAAAAGAGAACTGAATGACTATACTTTGTTTTAATGAATATAAAAAGAAATTTACACAATAGTGATAGTGAACCAGTGAAAACATGTCCACAAAACATAACATTTCATTCGATTCCAGTGTCCCATCAACAATCATCTCCTTGATTAAATATCAACCACTTGTAAACATACATAACGTGTAGGTTATTCTCTACGAGCCATTTTTGTATAGAGACAGACACTGATTTCAAATAACTGAGTACAATTAATGAAGTTAAAATAAAGAAAAAAAAGTGTTTGGCCAAAACTGAAGCAAATAATTATCATTAGCATGGATACCTTTTTTTAAATAGGACATTGTCCAGATTGAAAAGCAACAGTAAACTGAAACGTGCTTTTATTTTTTCCTGACAGTCAAAATAAAGGTGTCACTAAAGCAAACACTTGAGGAAGATGGCAGCTCGGAGCGGGTGGTTCTTGCAGCAGCTGGACTCCCTCACACCGCACAACAGCAACAGCCGCTGGGAACCATCACTGATGTAACAGCACAAGTTCAATCACAACTTGTCCTCGATGAAAAATATCCGATGCTACCAACGGCGTTCGATTGTGCTCTACAACATCATGAGTACTGTCATCAGCTACGGCTCGCAGTCTTGACCCTCGGGCTGAGCAAGGACGGGTCACTACCTGGATCTGCGGTCTTTTCTGTTTTTGTCCAGGCTTTTGTCCATGGTCTTTTCGTTGTCCCCTCTGCATTTGGGGCAGTACCACTTGCCCTTGGGCTTGTAGGTCAGTCCCACACAGGAGAAGTGGAACCACTCGATGGGGCACTGGTCGTTGTCGCAGCCAATCATCTCACCGTATGACACCTGCTCGCACAGACAGTAGGTGGGCTCGTTTGGGTCGATGGCGAAGTCGACCGGAGAGGCGTCACGCTCCTGTTTGGCCTTGCGCTTCTTCTTTTTCGCAGACTTCGATTTCTTCTCTCTGGGCGGAGGGATTGACAGCTCCTCCACGGGGTCATCAACCAGCGAGCCGTTGGCTGACGGATGGCTGGAGTCGCGGCTCTCACTGTTGCGCTGGCGTCGTGGGCGCCGGGCCGAGGTGCGTTCAGGTGCCGGGGAGTCTTGGACACTGGCACGTCTTTCCGTAGTGAGACGCTCCGCCTCGCTCGGCTCCTGGAGGCAAAGGGAGTGGGAATCCATCTGGCGGGAGCGGTTCTCCACCAGCTCCGTCATCTGGGTCACCACGTGGATCTTCTCGTCACCCAACTCCTGGCTGATGATGAGCGCCCTCTGCAGCTGGATCTGCAGGCGCTTCCTCTGAGCGGCATCCTGCTCGCCTTTGTACTTCTCAAATACTTCATCCACCTCTTTCAGCACCTCTGTGGATTAGAATGCAAAGACAAAAAGAGATTTTTACCAAAAAAATACACTGACCACTAAATTCCATCAGATGCATGTGCGATGCGTCTCCGCTCCGGAACGGCAGCAGATACATTTCAATCCTGGTCAGTGTGTGAAGGCTTCTATTTTTGCCAGATGACGGAGCAGATACGCAGCAATTCAACACAGAGCAGATCGTGCAGGACAGGAAGTCAGACACAGATACCACATTAAATCATCTGGTAAATTTTCAGAATAAAACACTTCGGGTCGATGCCAGATCATAATTTACTGAACTAAATCAACAAACCGTCATTATGTGCAGAGCCAGGCCTGAAGTCAACAGGTCAGAGGTTTTCAGAGGCCGCGGTCATGCGTGATTCTGGACTTCACGCAAACATCCACAGTCTCGCGCTGCGCTCTGAAGTCGATGAGCGTTGACAGACAACGGAGCACGGAGCAAACACGCAACGGAGCCGTTCCGGAATGTTAGATTTAAAAAGGATTATAAACTATACGACCTCTTCACTCAAAACTGTGTTTTTCATTGTTCCCTGACTACGATGTTTAAGCTTCATTCCTCAGAATGAAAACTGTGTGTGCAGTTTGTTTTCACTTTTATCTGCTGCAGGGAATTAGTTTGGAAACCAACGCAACAACAGAAACTCAAAACCTCCCGAACACGTTCACACTTACTGAAAACTTTTCACTTCAGTAGAGGATGTCTTGTGTCTGGCATAAAGCTGCAACGATTAGTCGAATAATCAGTATGTGATAGGCAAAAATTAATCATCAACTATTTTGATAATCAATTAATCGTTTTAGTAATTTTTTGAAATAAAGTAAAAATAACTGATGGCTTAGCCTTTTAAATGTGAAGATTTGCTGCTTTTCTTTGTCACTTATGATAATAAACGAGGAGTCTGTGTGTTTTTAGCTGTTTTTTGGACAAAAAAGTCATTTAAAAGGCGTCACACTGGGCCTAGAGAAATTATGATGAGCATTTTTTTTTACACTTTTTTGACATTTCATGGAATAAACGAATAATCATGAAAATAATCGTTAGTTGCAGCACTGGTCCAGCAGTTAGGCTAAATTTTTAAATAAAACGTGTATGTAAATTCTTAAATTAGCATGTGACAGTGTGACGTGCTCAGTGACTGAGTGTTATTGCTGAACTGTGTGCAGTGTTGATGAGCTGAACAGGTTTAATCAACCCGGAGCTCATTCACAGTATTTCTACAGACTCAGCCGTCAGAAGCTCTAAAAAGCTTTTTTCACCCATTCCAGAAAAGTTCATAAGTCTGAGCACATTCAGGAACCACTGTCTGCAAACCAGAAATCAGACAGTTTGGAAAAGAATAAATCCAAAGAAATAGAAAGACAACAATAGAAACAATAATAATAATAATAATTTATATAAAAAGTCAAATAAAAAAAGAGTCGAGATTAATATGGGAATCTCAAAATAATAAGTGGGGAAACTCAGAGAAAATAAATCAGCAGTGGCAGCTGTAATGGAAGGGACAAAATTTCCACTCAATTCAAGGTAAGAACTTCAAATACGGCAAAAAGAGGAAAGAGCACGCAGAGCACATTTCACACATTTCATGGAGCCAACACATCCGACTGGTCATGTGATCACAGATATGAAAGAGCATCTTCCGGTGACACACTGAAAATACACACGAAAGGTGAAGATCACTCAAGACCAGAGTAAAAAAGTATTCAGGTGTTGAGATCGTGTGCAGAGAAGAAACTTCTACAATGTCCCGCCACGCTGACAGGTTCAGACAATTCACAGTAAATCAGGAAACTAATAAAAGGACCGAACATCAGTCTGTCATTCGTGTAACATTATTCACGATTATCTCAATACACGATTTTCCTCATCGTGAAAAATTCACCTCCATAAAATTATTTTATATGTTTTTCAATCCTGATACACGACATTATCAGTTATTGTCTCGTTCCTGCTGTTGGCTTTAAATGAGAGCTTTTGCACCAATTAAAAAAAAAGAATGAAGAAGAGTTTATCCAGCAGGGGGCAGTAATGCAACGTTCAAAATTCCAACAGCCGTGAATCCTCACAGGAGGCCCGAGCCGCAGTGAGGTCCTGCCTACAGGAAGTGACGTCAGACAAATGTAAAGGGGGTTGCCAGTTGCCTAGAAGAGAAGACATCCGGCTCTGCGGCTCACAGTCGGCGGGGTGCTCGAGGCAGAGCGGAGGGGCGCGGAGAGAGCAAGCACTCGGAAATGTGTTGTCGCTCCCCAATAAATAAATAAATAAAAATCTGCATTTAAGGCGTCGTTAATTCTACCGGGTTGTGTCATCAACTGTCGACGGTGTCGTCAAACTTCTGGTAACGGAAACGGTTTAGAATCCGCTGCCCTCTCTGCGTCAGTATGAAGCAACAATGAGGATTGTTGTTGGGTTAAAAACGGCAGTGAGTGTGTTGACCGTGGTCCTCCGGTTCACACCTCAGTGAGCACAACAGCTGAGCTCCTTCACACCTGGACTGCACGTCGTGGCCTTCGGCACACAGTCAGAGCACCAAGCAGCATTTAATCCAAACATATCACCAAGTTTAGTTCTTGTTTTCCCCGTAATTTGCAGGAAAACCCTCCGCGGAAACAGCACAGTGGGCAACAGTGAAATCTGATTTTTCTCATGACACAGAGAAGGCTTCTGAATTATTTTGATGCCGAATTGGCCCTCGGACATGAAATGTTCACGACGGATCTTCAGTCTCGCCGTTTTGCATATGTACGCTTACCAAGAGAGAGAAATATTAAATGTCAGAATATTACTCATGGAGTTTGGGACCACACACCAACGTCAAACAGGGCAAAGTCTACCCGGGCTATGCTACCTGACGGGTCTCTAACTTGCTGAGTGAAGACCTGGCTGCTCACCGTAATTATTCACATTTCAGCCTGACACGTTTCTGTTTGTGAAAGTAAGTTGGATATGAACGAGGGACGCTCGGTTTTTGCAAAATGGGAACACAAGGCTCGCGCCTGCTCCTCCATTTCAGCACACCCAGTCACACACACTGCCGGCAATGTTTGCCACTTCCACACGCAGTTGTAGTGAACGATAAAAACACGTAAACACAATACCTTGGTACTTTGCATCAATTTCTCGAAGCAAAGAAACATTTCTTTGTATGTCCAAAGGCAGCGACTCCACACATTCCAGATAATCCTCCACATAGTTGACCAGTTGTTGCGACTTGTCGGCATTGGGGTAATGGTGGCCCAACATCGTGTCTGCGATGCATAGAGGCACGAAAATAACGCGAATGAAATGTGAAAAATCTACAGTTCAAAATCAAATGCTTGGCGACTTTGCAGTAGGGCAGTCCCAGGCAGCAGTTCACTTCAAACAAAACTCAAACCACTGCGCATGCGGGAGTAGTTTCCTTTTATGGTGGTATACCGTTTTCTCTCCGTTTTCGTCATCGAAGGCGGGGCTAGTTGGCTTTGCAGCATCGGGATTGGCAGAAAGTGACCTCATTATCATAACTTTTTCCCGGGAAATTAAACCAATAGGGAAATTGAAAACACAGAGCCGCCGTAGCTCCGAGCAGGTTTGACCTTGTGTTTTTGCTTCATATTACGGAGCAGCAGCAACATTAAAGACACAATCACTCATTTTTTAACCGTATATTTGAGCTTCATACCTGTGCAGCGTTAATGAACAAAGTAAAGCTGTACGTTATTTAAAAATAATGTTTTTCGGCCAAGTTACAAACACACAGCAGCTTTCTGTTTCACTGCACTGTTTTCATGTATTATGAATGTATTTACATTTTTAAGGTCGATTGATATTTTGATTTTTTTTTTTTCAAGGCTAGGGTTAAAGCATATATATTTGGCATTTTACAACACAAGGATGTAGAGGTAATACAGCTGTAATTCCTCTATGCTCCCACTTAGCGCAGAAAATGATCTCAATTAATAAATTACTGAAAATAAAAACTGCTATTTAAATGTAAGCGCTAAGGTGGGTGCAGAAGTCTCACAGCTGAAGGGTAAAGGGTTGTTTTGTTCTTTTTTGTATATACTGTGTATATACTGTTTATTTTTCTACTTAAATCTTTTTAATAAGGGCCTTGTTTTTATACTGTCCTGTTTTCAAGTCATGCTGCTCACATGTGCCCCCCGGGGACAAATAAAGTTTTTCTGAATCTGAATCTAAAAGCTGTCCTTTGGTCTGGTGGCACTGCAGCTGATACTTCTGTGTGTCTTGCCGGACTGCAGCAGAGCGAGCAGACTGTGTCTGGAGGTGACTTTTTGATGGACATTGTTCTTCTGGTATTGCTGCCACTTGTAAAAAGATGCCGCCTGACGCTATCAGATCAGAACCATTCATCTTTTATATGTTCTAAAGAAGTCTTTGATTATTGTTTTATGTTTATGGACTTGAGTCATGCATTGTAAGATTTTGTTTTTGCAGTATTGAAGCAGCTGAGCCTGAATTTCTTTCCTAAACTGGGTCAAGCTCTAGAAAACCTGCATCCTACACTTCACTTCCTATATTACAACTGTATGCAACTGTGTGTGTGTGTGTGTGTGTGTGTGTGTGTGTGTGGATAGATAGATAGATAGATAGACATTGAAATAGTTAACTTGCAAGTCAAATATAGTTTGGCTCGCATTTTAATACTTTGAGCTAAATTCATTACGACTTCCTGATGATGCCATCAGATAAAAAAAACATTTAATGTTCAAACTCGTAAAGTGTAAAAAGGGCAAAAAAGCACACACGTCCAAAAAAAAGTCAGTGCTAGGTGTTGGACAGAGACAAAAGT
>JAPXVT010000017.1:783448-794259 GCA_029823135.1 Acanthurus reversus | reverse complement strand
ATAAAAATAAATATTTAAACTTTGACATGGTTATTTTTTATGGATCATCAGTTCTTATTTAGAAGAAGCAGTCTGCTGAGTGCCATGCCTTTTTGGAATTGCAGACCAAGAGTCTGTTAAGACAGCCCCTCTTTTTTTAAACTCTTAAATTAATTTAAGTGGTTATAATGGTGCCGAATGGCCCTCTTCCGTAGATCACACTTGTTTGTTTCACTTACTGACTCTCTAATGCGTCTCCTCTCTCACTAAATGGCTGACTTCTCTTTCCCCACTGTCTTGTTTTCTCTTGTGCTCTCTGAGTGTCTCACAGTGAGGGAGTTGTGTTCATAATTGTCCCCCAGTATTCTTGTGTCTCTGCTCCCTGGTGTAATCTTGTGGTGATGAATAGTGCTCCACAGATCTGAAAGACGTGAGGATTTTAATTGCATCAAATACACAGTGGATATAACTGTCCCTATGCTGCCACATAACAAAAGATCCATTGAAGCCAAACTGAAAGTTTGTCTTCTGCTGCTCTACTGCATAGCAATGTGGCAAAAAGCATAAATATATTGTGCTCATTAGCTGTATTTTATTGTGTTTGCTGCAGCAAACTCAAGAGAAGTTGGCGTTTGGATTTTTTTTTTCTTCAAATTAATTTGTGTTAAGGATCAGTGGAGTTGGAATAGCACAGCGAGTTTGTGTTTATGCTAATCAGTCAAAACAATGCAGATTAAGTACTCACTTTAGCTTGAAACTGAGTGTCCAAAAGCTTATTTACACCTCTTGTTGCAAAACTAATTACAAAGGTGCACGTTTTTGGCTCACACTGCAAAGTGCATGGCCTCATCCTACAGCAAAATATTGCTGTTGCTAATAATGAAGAAAGCGGCGTGGATGTCCTTTGGATAAGAGGGAAAAATAATGAGTGAAAATCAGCTTTTTGCTTCTGCTTCGGCTCCCTGTCATGTCAGCGGGGCTGCTGAGCTCCTCACACACCAGCAGTGGACAGCAGTGCAACTTCAGAGCGGAGCCCACAGCGAGTGCAAAGAAACAGACGTTTGGATATATTTCACTGCCGGCATCGATGCCAACGCTCATTATCCAAAGGAGCAACAAAAAGAAGTCAGTATGATCAATGATTCAAACACCTGTTGAACAAGCAGAGCACAAACTTGTCTTCGGCCACTCTGCCTGCAGAAATTCTCTGCCCTCCCTGAATCCACAACTCAGTTTTTTTTTTTTACACAGCAGCATGCTTGTTGTGCTCAAGGTGACCTTGCAAGTATAAGGAAGTGGTTTGGATGTCTTGGTCGCAGCCAAAATGAAAGACACAGCAAAGTAAGCATGTCCATCACTTGAAAAGGTCCATCCCAGCGACTACAGTACCACTATTTTAATAAGTTACAAGGCAAGCTAACTTGAAACTTATTGCTTTGTTAACGCTGATAAAGCATGTTGGCAAAGTCAGTAGTTAGCATTTAGATGGTGTTCATTGTATTCTATAAAAAGTATGTTATAACCCAAGCCATGCTGCAAATCAGTAAAGCCTGTTTTATGTTAGCGCAGGTAAATGTTTACAGGTTATGTTATTTTTTTATGTCAGTAAACTAAAATTAGTTGGTTACTGATAGATCTTCAGTGTGGCCACATAGACAATGTGTTTGAAATGTTTAGAATTTGTATCTCCTTTGCAGCAGTCAAGACAAGAATGTAAAATGAAACTTGTCTGGTTTACAGAGGCATACTACCGTAAGTTGTTTATTTTTTGTTTAAGGCAGATACCACACAGACTGCTCAGTTTGATTCAGTCAGAGAAAAGCAGGATAGCAGCGTGTCTGAGCACCAGCCATTGCTTCAAAGCCATGAGAGCTGAACCATTCTGGAGAAAGAAGAAAAGTTGTTGGATATCAAAGTTGACACCAACAAATGGGTTGCTGCATGCTGACAAAGGGAAGGTGCCACTGGAGGAGTCCAGGGAACAGTGAAACTTACTCCTCTTGATGAGTGCCTGGCTTCTATTATTGGAAACTGCCTTGTCGGTGATGTTGTTCTCCCACAAAGGGAAGTACACACAGACCTGGCAACAGATAAAGCTGCTGTCAGTGAATTGTTGCTTTTATGTGCATAAAAAGCTTTTTGAATTGCACTCTTTATAATGCCACTGGGTAAATCATACTTGGCTTCTGAGTCAAAGAAAAGAACATGACTGTTTTTTGATGAGGTATGTAATAATTAGAGGCTTTATGGTAAAGTAAACAGCATGAGGAGAGGCATAACAGCATGTTTCTCCATTAACTCTAGAAGCACGTCATTGCTTCTGTGCATGTGTCAAAATTCGCTTATTCTCAGCTTTTAAAAGTTCAAACTCTTGAGTGACAAGTGGCACACACAACTTCAAGTCCCTTTTATGATCCCTCAAAATGATCATGGTCAGTCTTTTGTCTGTATTTCATTGAGTTAAAAATGAATACATTTACTCACTTGCAATGTTGATAGTGTTTTGTCTGCTGCACATGTAGTGTTGAGGCAGCCTCCAATGCGGTTTAAACAAACTTTGGGAAGAATACGTTTGCTTACACAGCCACTTGCCTTTGGAATGAGCTGCCCATGTCTCTGAAGCTAATCTCAAATGAGAGTAGCTTTAAGTCCAACCTTAAATAACGGCTGCCCAATTGAACTGTCTGTGTCATATTTATGGTGTGTTAATAGTCTTTGTCTTTTGTTTTTAACTTGATTATATGTTTTTAGTACTCACTCTTGCCTGATGCCTGAGCAGTTTGCCTTATTGTGTAATTAATCCCCAACAGTTTTTTGATAATGTATATTAATTGTCTTATGGAGCCAACCGTGTATGTCTTGTAATCATTTGTCAAATAAATCTATCTGTTGAAGATCTACACACACGAGCACTCATGATATAGATTATATTTACTCAGTACACAATAAATACTGTTGTCCCTGGAAAATAAGATGAAATGTCTGAAGTTCTTTGCCCCAAAGGATTATCAGGCTTAGACACAGTGATTCACAGAAACACTCCTCATCTGTGGGCTTGAAGATGGTCACATTCACTGCTCAGAGGGAAAGCCTCAGGGATGATGGTGTCGCTTTCAGCCCCCATGTCTGTCTTTATGCTGCTAAATGTCCCCTCTGTCTCTCTGTTAGTGAACAGTGATGTTTTAGAAAAAACGCTCTTTTCACTTCAAACACTTTTTTCAGCAGCTGCTCAGAGCTTTCGTACTCTGGGAGAGTTTGGACTCGTGAACTTGATATTTCTGAAGCTGCCAAACACCTTTGATAAAAACCCCTAAAACCTTTACAGTACACAAGCTTTACCTTCACGTTCGGAAACCCTCAACCTGTTTCCTCTGCAGACAGCTCTCTTACATTCTGATTTTGTCATGGACACAAAGGGAACATTGAATGTATCATGTTCTTCTTTATACGTGTTGGATCAGTGAGCGAGGAACCCCGACAGAGGGGGAACCAAAACACTGGACAGACTGGAGTCGTTCTGCTATGACCATCCACAACTTTTGGCAACAGAGATGTGAAAATAACTAACATATTGTGAAATAAACTGGTTTAAAATCCTTCATGTTCCCAAAACACAAACAACGTCTGTGTAGAAGGAAACAGCAACGTTTAAACTGGAAAACAGTGTAAACCTGAAAGACACACTCATTTAACAGCGTGTGCACACACACACACACACACACACACACCTTGACTTCCTGCGGAGCTGAGAGGAGAAAGCGAGGAGGCGTTAGACAGGAAGTGTCTCCTCTTCAAAGAGCAACCCCATTACCAGGCAGGAAAACATACTGATTGGGTAACGGATGTTCTTAGCCCCGCCCGCTTCCTAAAGGACTAGAAAAGGGAAGTGACATGGACAAAATTACAATGGTGGAAACAGATTGAGAGGGGAGAGGTGTGGACAGATCCTTTGATTTCATGTCCAGAATCTCTCTGATCATTGTGTGGCAGAGAAACGAACCAAACGACCCACAAACATCCTGTCCAGTTCACTGCCGGGAAGGTGAGATCCTCTGTAACTTCACTCCTTGTTCAGGACGACATTTAACCCTGGGGACTCTGCAGGATCTGTCTGTGACAGACAAGAACATTCAGCAGTAAGAAGACTGAAGAGAAACACAGAAGCCTCCTCAGGGGGGCGCTGGAGAGTTGAAGAGGAGGCAGGGATACAAGTTGGAGTCAAAGCTGCCTCCTCCCCAGAGTCATACTTCAGTGTGGCAGTGATGTCATTCAGTGTGACTGTCACTTCCTGAAGATCTCATCATCTGTGACGTCCATCCAGAAGTCCACTCAGAAATCAGAGAAACAAGGCTGCACAACTCCCTGTAATGGTTCAGTTTCAGCCTGAAACTTACGAGCTTGGATCGAAGAAGTTAAGTGTTGTAATGACTCAAAGAAGTTTTCCACTTGGAGTTGGTTATTATGAAATAAAGCTTAAAGTTCAGGAAAGACTTCAGCTCTGTAGTTCATGTGAGGAAGAATGACAGGGAGCAAACAGGCAGATCAGTCCTAAATATATTTCTATGATATATTTTCTCCTCTCTCATTCAAACATTATCACTCATTTGACTTTGGACGTCACTTAACAAAGCACATCGGAGCGCTCGCTGAAACTTCATAATGAACCAAAGCAATAAAAACTTCTCTTGAATTTTTTGGTTCCTTCTGCAGTTTGTAGAAGTCAAATCGATATTTCTGTTGTCATCTTCAGTTTTTTTAGGAGCATCTGAAGCTAAAGAATGTTTGTAAAATGGTTATTGGTCATCACAGCCTTAAGATGCTTTCTCAAGTGTCCAGTTTTTTGTGTCCGTCCCTAGTTTTTGTCCTCCATGTGTTTGTCCTCCGTGGTCTCAGTGTGTAATTTGAGGGAAACGCTCTTCCTGTCTGCTCTCAGGACGGTCACCCCGACAGGCTGCAGTGTGGGCTGGAGGTGGCAGGACGTCTCCTCCTTCTGGACCTGGAGAAAAACCAGTGAGTCTGACCTACAGTGTGTCATTGGATACAACATGAACATGATGAGTGTGTGTGTGAATGTGTGTGACGTGTTGTCTCTCTCCAGTGACCTGCTGCCCAAACCGCCCAATGTCTTCTACTACCTGCCCAACGGTACCGGCGTGTCTGTGAGAGCCGACTCTGTGGTGAGTCAGTGAATGCACCGCTGCAAGTCCTCAGACTGTCGCTGTTGTGTTTTCCGGCTGTAACCGATGTTTGTGTGTGTGTGTGTGTGTTTGTGTTTATGTGTGTGTGTGTGCGTCTGTGCAGACTCACTGTTATTACCACGGCAGTGTCAAAGGCTTCCCTCAGTCCAGAGTGGCTCTGAGCACCTGTGCTGGACTCCGGTGAGTCACCTCCACACACACACACACACACACACACACACATACAAACAAACACACACAAACACACGCACACACACACGCACATACACACACACAACTGTCAGTGTGTCAACAAGCTTTCATAATCTTTAATTGAGGAGCTTCTGATTCAAATCAAACTTTTTGTTCTCCGACTGTGTGAGTTCAGGCAAAATCAGAAACAGCCTTATTGAAAATGATTTGGTCAGTAAGGAAAAACATCTTTTGTCAGGTCACAAAAGAACGCATTAAAATATCAGACACAATTTATTTAACCAAGAAGTTGGTTTCTAGGTTATAATTGGAAACTAAATAATAAAAAAGTATTTCGAAAATACATAATAAGAAACAAATAAAAAATAAAGATGCATCAAATTAGTTCAGTTACAGTAAAAGAAGTTGTTATGAATGTTAGATATTGTTATCAGTTGTCAGTGATTGATTATCTTATTGTCATTCTAGCCATTGATCACAGCGTGTATTTTTGCTGTTATTAATGTGCAAAGGAAACAACATGTGATGTTTCTCAGAATGAGGATGGGAGGATGACGTCACCATCCTGTTCTGCAGAGCAGCACTTTGTCTTGACCAGGTGTGTCTGTATCGACAGGTGAGCGTCACATGCGAGCCAGTTTTAAAGTGCTGTGCGTGAATCTGTGGTCAGAGAGGGTTTCCTGTGTCTGTCCCCCCGCCTGCTCGCTGCTTCACTTCACGATGACTCTGCAGACGTGTTTGAACTGCACTTCAGTTTCCTCCTGTTTGTTCAAGCAGTTCCACACAGACCGTTGTGACGGCTGTCGTCTCTGCCGCCCTCACCGCGCTGCAGCGAATGTGAAACTGCCCTCACACATGAACGAACGTGCCACACACGCCATCACACGGTGTTATCATGTCATATCCCCTTCAAAGATTGTTCAGAAATCAAAAACAGAAACAAAGATGGAAAAACTGGACATGACGATACTATCATATGCTGTATACTTATGGTTTGATGTCCAATAAAACAATTAAAAAAAAAAAAAAATTAGATCAAAGAATCAAAGACAGACACATAGAACAAAGTAACAGACGAGCGTCACTTCTGATGATTGATGGAACTTTTCAACATTTAAATTATATTCTGTGACAAGATACAAAAAGTTGTTCAAGCTCACTTATAAAAATGCGTTTGGGGTAAAACTTCTCACGTTTCTGGACTTTCTGCTCGAGTGTAAAACCTTAAAAGAAGACTCGTATGATAATATATATCTGCAAGTCAATCTCAGTGAGCCCTCACACACTGATCCATGAGACCTCGGAACAGAAACGGCTTTAAAGGAAGTCCTTGTGAGTGTTTGTGGCCGGTTTACGTGAGAGATCCAGCACACCTTTCACATCCAGCTTCATACTGCAGGATTTCTGATCTGTACGAGGACGTCTGAACACAACACAAACAACTTTGTTTGTATTGTAACCGTGTTTGTTTCTGGTTATTGGGACAAATAGTAAACAAGAAGCTGTTGACAGGATGAGGAGCTGCAGCTTGGATACACTGAGCTTTCTGCTTATTCAGAGAAAAACAGGAAAGTAAGAAGCAAAATCTCTTTAAGCCAAAAACCTTCAATCGGGTTTGCTCGAGTCCTGGATTTACTGTGTTCAGGTCTTTGTGTTTGTGGGCTGATCTCAGCAGAAAACGTGAGTGACAACATCAGCATTCCCCTGCAGGTTGAACTGATCCGGCTCAGTGTGGGTGACCTCTGACCGGTGTGCAGGCTGCAGGAGGATTAGTGGATTTATTTATCAGCTCACGTGAACAGAACCTGGTCCAGAAACTTGAGTGCTGAATAGATTATTAACCGTTTTATTTATCCTTTTGGATTATTGTGAGCAAAGTGAGAACATGAAAACAAACAAAACAAACCAAAGTTCATTCCAGCGTCTGGAGTCGTCTTTAGTCGTGTGTTCTGTGTTTTAACCTGTTACAAGACAAACTTTCCCCTCAGGGACAATAAAGTTGAAGCGTGTTTTGAAATAACAGAAAAACATGAATTCATAAAAACAAAAGGAAGCAACATTCTTTACTGCACTGACTTGAGACAAAATAAGTCTCAACTTTGGACTCAAAGGACTTTTTGCATCATAATTGTCAAAGTGATCATATACTTGCTGTTCTTTGTGGGTTGTGGATAAAAACTCAGCGTGGTCTCAGATCATCAGGCAGAACCTTGCAATCATTGTGAGTACTGAGAATCTATTCTGTTCCCTCTCACACATTTTCTGCATCTAGAAACCAGAGAGTCCATCATCCCCTGCGGCTAACAAGAAGGGCTGTAACGATGCGCCTAAGCAACGATACAATGTGTATTACAATACATTGTCGACGAAACAATATAAGAACGATATGTTCTCATTTAGAGTGACACCATATGATACGGTTTGATGTCTAGAAATCGATACAGTAACTTTTTTGTTGTTGCCAAAAACAGAGTTAAAGAAAAAGTCTGTTTCTGTGCAGTGGTAGAGGAGGTGAAACAGAGGAAAAGCTCGATACTCTGAACTCCACAAACATTCAGTTCAAGGCCTCGATTCAGTCTGTGTGGACACAAACGCCGACTGAAAGTCTCTCGTTCTCCTGCTGCTTCCTGCCGTGATCCACCATCATCTGAAGAGACGCTGCTGACACAACACACACGAGCAGAACGAAGGAGAATGACCTGCAGTAACCTTTACAACTATTTGCCATCGTAACCGAAAGAAATACATCCACAGAACAACGTTTGACATGATAAATACAAGGCGCAAATTCTTAGTATCGATAAAGTCTATTTTTTACTTTAAAAATTATTTTAGATCGATACAAGTCACAGTAGAAGGACGATTCTCCGTTTACCATCAGTGTAGTTCGATCATAGGAATATAAATCAGAGCAACGACACACTGCACGTTTTCTTACACCCCCACTTGTACCGCAGTGTGAAACATTCATAGTCCCTTTTATACATGCACTCTATTCATGAAATGTTAAAAATCATTCCTGCATATTCAGAGAAATCTGCACATCTGAAGTGGGCTGCATGCACCGAAAACAAACAAATAGCTTTGTTTGTTAATGTGACTGGTCGTTAGAAAATGTGTTTAGAGGTGTGTAGAGCCTCTAATATACTGTTTTTGTGTAATACAGAATTCAGACTGCTGACGTGAGATTGTTTCTGCCTCCTCTCTCGTCAGTTCCATGCTATGGACACGCTGCAGAAGAATAACTACGACCTGGCCAAAGCCATGTCCACCCTCGTCCCTCAGGGAGGACCGGTGCTCTGCCGCGATGAGATGGAGGAGTGGAGCGCCTCAGAGGCCATGCTGTTTGAAGAGGCTCTGGAGAAATACGGCAAAGACTTCAATGACATCCGCCAGGACTTTGTGAGCTCTTCTTCTCTGCAGTTTTTACAGCTGTGATGGACACTTGATTAGTGGTGGCAGTCATAGAAAATTCTCAGTATCATTGCGGATGCACAAATTTTTTAAAACACCTGGATATTACCACATTACAGTTCCATGGGTGTATATACACACACACACACACAGAGCGTACGTATGTATATATCCTGGTTCAATAGATGTCCTCTTCCTCTCCCTCAGCTGCCCTGGAAGTCTCTAGCCAGTGTGGTCCAGTTCTACTACATGTGGAAGACCACCGACCGCTACATCCAACAGGTGGGTCTGCAGAGAGCTGCAAATACCAAGAAGCACTGTTTGGTTTGAGTTTAACTGCATGTTTCTGTTAGTTTCCTCCCAAACCAAACATGTGAGTGACTGTTTTCTCTCCTCTAGAAACGATTAAAGGCAGCAGAGGCAGACAGCAAGTTAAAGCAGGTGTACATCCCCACCTAGTGAGTGTTACTATAAACTGCTTCACAGATGGCATTCACTGAGTTACAGCTGCTGTCAGAGTCAGTCACTCTCCACGCTTTCCTCCCAACCAGCACCAAACCAAACCCCAACCAGATCATGGTTCCAGGCAGCAAGCCCGGCATGAACGGGGCAGCAGGCTTCCAGAAAGGACTCAGCTGTGAGAGCTGCCACAGTAAGTAATCACTCTGAGGGAAGGACTCCATGACGAGGGCTCTGTGAGAAGCACACGAGAGATTGTTTCGAGACAAAGAATGGCTCAATATGTTGTTGTTTGTATGCAAAAAAACCCACAGTGTTAGTATGAGAGCAATGAGTAATGCCGACGTCAGACTACACGGTATCAGCCCGATGATCACCACACTGGGAAGACGTAGGGCGTCAGGTAGGCTCGGATAAATGAGTTTCAGGTGTGACAGACAATCATTTGATCTCACATAGTGTGTCGTAATGGACGACAACCGACGCCGCATCTTGAACCTCTCACGACAGAAAGACTAGCGTGTTTCATTTTTTGCATACCTCACACGTCGGCTTGTCAGTGGTAGTAGTCAGTGGCGAGCGCTTCCTTGCCGCTGTCATCAGGCATGTCGTGAACTGCAAACAATGATTGATCGGGAGCAACATGTAGCCTGTCATGTCTCATGACACGGCAAGAGTTTATGACTCTTTAATCACCTAATCTGACACAGTGAACATTTTAACAGAAAAAAATATCTTGTAGCCTGACCTCGGCAAAAAGCAGATGTAATAATAAAGTCAAACAGTCACACCTATCTCTGCTTAAAAAAAAAAAAAAAAAAGTTCCTCCTTTGTGGAGCCGAAATTCGAAACAAGAAAATCTGGGAACGTGACTCGGTATTTGCTTGTTCACCTTAAGACACGTCTTTCTGTACAGGCGGCTCTTGCATGAGACCAGACATGTTCCACAGTTCAGAGGTTTTAGACATTTTAAGACTAATTTACTGTTTGTCCGTCAGCACATTTGATAAGTTTCGCTCCACAGAAATGACATTTCAACAGAAAAATGTCGCTCTGCACTCTGATTTCATGTCGCATACCTGGAGAGTTTTGTTTTCTGTGGACATCGTCATATTTCTGTCATGTTTAACTGAGCATTTTTAGTGATATTCATTCGTTCATGTCAAATATGGTCACCATGGAGACAAATGAAACCTTTCCCAGAAGCATAAATTGAAAACCTCATGCTACTCCTTCATTCCTGATCAGTGACACTTATCAAATGTGTCAAGAGACGGACCTTGAATTGGCATTAACGATGCAGCAGGTGTGAACTCCTGCTGTCACCTGTAAAAACAGGAGGGTCTGAGTCCCACCGAGTTCAGAGACGTGTTCTGTTTTTACCACAATATGTGAAAGTGTTTGAGGTACTTTTCAGTAGTTACTCCCCTCTTATTGTATGCAGTATGAAAAAAGACTGTGGCTTTTTGAGAATACATGAGAATTAATTACTAATTTAAAATTAATAGCCATGCATGAAATGGTGTAACCAGCATTAAAGCTGTAAAAAGAAGTATTTTTCGAGGGAGC
>JAPXVT010000017.1:705591-728209 GCA_029823135.1 Acanthurus reversus | reverse complement strand
GCTTTTTTGCAGCATTGTATTTGTGTTCTGTGTGTAAATACTCATGCCTAATCAGCAGCTGGAAAAATATTGTTGACATGCTAATTATTTGCACAAAACTGTTTAGAATGATTAGATGATTAGTTATAATTAAGATCATGGCTGTGACAGTGCAGATGAGGGTGGTCTCCAGAAAAGTTAAAGGATATATAGAGGTTCAGTTGTTGATTTTGTTTTACATGTTCAAGAAATACTTCGAACAATCCGTACAGACGTCAGAGGGTTTAGTGTGAAAAAGACATTTTGCTGGTTGTGCAGCTGGAGGACATGGATCTCTCTGGTCTCATTTTGCTCAAAGCTGACGTTGTGGCAGGAGGCTTTATGTCCGCCACAGATATCCACTCAGAGATGAACTGATCTGTGGTGGTCAAAGGTCAAGGTCACTGCAACCTCACAAAACACTTTTTTGGCAACTAAAGAATGCACATACAAAGTATTATAAAAAATCTCACATAATCACATCTAATAGGATTAAATGATGTCCATATCTGAAAGGTTATGATCATTTGGTTTGATACTAATTTGCTGTCACTAGTTTTTGATGCCCACCGTGAGACTCTGATGTTTGTGTCCAGCTTCTGTGCTGCCAGGTTGATGATGACGTGAGTGTCCACATTTTAGAATTTCATATTTGAAGCATTGTAGTTCACCACAAACTCATTGCCTATGATGATATTGAGGAAAAAATGTTCTCTCACTGGAAATTATTTACTGGATTCATGCATGTCAGTACAGTGTTTCCCACAGAATCAGAATTTAATTGTGCCAGAGGTTGTTGCTGCGCTGTCTGAGTGATTGAACAGGATGCGCAACTCCGCAAATCTAAAATCAGTATGTGGCGAACAATGTTGATATTATGTCGGGCCGCAACAAATAAATGAATGTGTGGGAAACACTGCAGTATAGTGATAATTTCCATTTTGCCATAACGTAATACCTTTTTTAACAATCCTTTAAAGTTCTCATTTCATATATTATGAGGTTCAATGCTTATATTTTGAATACTTTGTATAGGGAAAGATTTACAGTTAAAATGGTCTTGTTTTTTAATTTGACATGACTTTTCACCGGAGGTCTCAAACAACCAATAAGAGACCACAAATAACAGAAACTGAGAAAACTTGACATTGTGAAAGAGCAGCAAAAAAATGTGAATTAAGCCTAAATAGTATTTCTGATATGATCATTAAATTAAATGACTTGTTCGTGATCCTACTCTGCAGCTTTGTTCTTCCCAGGTAATTGTTTAGGTTTGCTGGTTTTGTATAAACTGATATTGCATGTACTGCTACCCTTCATTTTAAAAATGCAAATTAACATCTGCAACCAGCAGGCAACGAACAGTTGATGAATTATGGAAGAGGCGGGGCTAAAGTGTAGGGGTGGGGCAAGCCATGACCAATGAAAATCTGTGTTTGTTTCTCCAAAGTTTAGCTTTTAGAAGTTACCAGAGCAGAATAGGAGACAGAGTGGTGTCAACTCCGTTCACTCCAATGGACCAGTTCTTTCATGGCAACTTCCGGATTGTGGAGCATCTGTTCAGTTCCTGGAAGTTAGCATCAACACTACAGAGTTAAATGGAGCTGCAGCTTAGCAGACCGATCTTGATGCACTTCTGAAAGAAAAAGATGTTTAAAGAATCAAAGTTTATACTATCAGCAAATCTGAGTCAAATTAACATATGTATTAAAGCATGCAAGCGGATAATCACCCACCAAATTTGCAGATTTAGGGAACGTTAACAGGTACGCTAGGCTAACAACAGATTAGCTGGGTGCTGACCATGGTGCTGGACTAGTTTAAGAAAGTGGTTATGATGATCAGTTTTTTCCCTGTTTGTTTAAACAGAATAGCTTTACAGATTTTCTTGCAAGACATATTAATGGAAGTAAATAAACATTTTGGCACGCTATATAAACATTGTAAATCAATGCATTAATTGACTAATAATGACTAATAAAAACTTCTGGGAACTGAAGCTTGTCTACGTAAGTGACATTACGATCAAGAATTTGGGACTTGCCTAGGCGCCACTCTCTCTCCTGTACTGCTCTGGAAGTTCTGTTTCTTTTTGTTTCAGGCCACTCCCACTGCCACGCTCCCTTTTTGCCAGTTGGCCTGAACAGTTAGTCAGCTGTCCTTTAGCTCATGACCAACCTTTCACTAAATCTTGTGCAAGTCTGTGAATCCATTCGAAAGTTATGTGCCTTTTTGCAGTAAGCCACTCCCATTATCATGCCCCTTTTTAGCCACTTTCCACACAAACACACACCTTCACACACACTTTATCTCAATGGCAAATTTCAGTGTCCTAGTAGAGGGAAAAGTGTGGCCACCTAGAGTAAGGAATTTTTGTGGACCAACTGACCAACAGAGTGACCTGTAGAGCTGCTGCTCGCGGCTAATAATAAAACAAAAATAAATAAAATGCTCCTTTATTTAAAAGTGTTTGTGTCTCATATAGTTATCAAAAGCCAGAAAGCCCTTTATTTTCGGAGCTTGGACTGTTTTTTGGGTTGGATGGGTGGAGTGTAGAGACAGATGACAGCTGCAAATGATAATTGCACCTATGAGAAAGTCGGGAGTAGACCAAAACTTATGGCGGAATAGACAACCAAAGTTTCACTATTCTGCCCTGATCGTCAGCAATTTGCTGGCAGGAGGAGAGTTTAATTAAAACCTTAATAGAAGCTTTGAATATCAGAAAATGACTTCTGGTTTGCCTCAAATCATACATCATATTCAGTTGAGTCTGAAATTGCTTAGCAGGTGGGACTTTAGAAAGGACTGTGTGTGGAAATTTAAACAAAATAGCTTATTTGAGGGTTTTTGCTGATGTAGCAAGTTCTGGATGGAGCAGTGTTGCAGTGTGTTATTGTTAGGGGCTGCTGCTGCCTGGCAAGATCTGGTTATTAATTCTGAAAATTATTAAAAAGCGCTTGTTTGTTTTGCCACTCTGTCTAGCTTGAATATTCTGTTGTACATTTTGTAGTTCCACGTCACAGTGTTCTTTTGCTTGTGTGCTGTTCAGTCGAATTCTGTGAGTATGGCGTGGATATGGACTGCATTACTGCGGTGGACAGTTTCCTCACATCACAACTCTCATCTTCATTTCTTTGTCCCTCAGACCTGAGAGCATGGCTTCACTTCTGCCCCTTAGCCACAGAGCACCCATAGCCCCAGGGATAAAATACATAGAGATGCCAAAAACACAGATGGAACAGACAGAATCAAAGCCAACAAAGGCATTCCTTAATGTCCAGCCAACCCTCCCTCCCCTCACTTCTTCACATAAGCAAATCCTGGATATTCAAGACCACACATCTGACACAGAGAAGGAGCTTCTACTCAAACCAAGAAGTCACCTGTCCAAGGGTTCCCCTCAGTCAGGAAATTTAAATGCCCAACCAGAGTCTGATCAACATAAACTTCCACCTCCTACCGAACTCCAGCCTACTTCCAGATCCCTCCAGGGACCTTCATTGCACTTGCCACAAATTGCAACAACCTCAGATACAAAACCAATAGGAAGGACGGCAATGACTGGAAAGAAAGAAGCTGTAACTAAGGATTTGGGGTAAGTGTAGTGTAGTGCGATTTGTCAGTTCAGCCCCATTCTATGCTCTTGAAATGCATCTATCCAAATTCTTATTAATTTTAACAAATAATAGAGCAGAAGTGAATCCTAGTTAGATAGTTAGAATAGTTAGATTTCGCTTAGTCACCCAGCTTTCTAAAGGACATGTTTTTGTTCTGACATTTTTTGGTATACTTTACTCCTTCAGAAATGAGAACATGGCTACTTCAGTATCTTCTTGTCTCAGAGAGGCCAGTTCTGCTTGTCCTCCAATGGTGATGAAAACTCCAGAAACTCAGACTAGAGAATGGCCCATTGCAAAAAACTCACAGTGGGAGAAGCCACAAAGAGACACTGGAAAAACGAGACCTCCTGTTCCAAAACCCATTGTGGATAAGACAGTCATGTGTAACCCAAATGCCTTGGACCAAGTCAGTTCAAGATCTCAGTTTGGGTTTTCTTCAGCACAGCAGGTCATACCCAACAGTTTATCAAAACAAAGAGAAGGATCTCAATTGAACGTGGCATTGCCTTCTGCAGAAAGCTTGGATATGCATGGTTTGCATCCAGACTATTGTATGGACAAAGAGAGAACTGAAAGTGTGGCTTTGTCTATGGACAAAACACCGCTGTATCAAGGAGATCAGAGAGTTACACAGGGGCTTGTGTTGCCAAGTTCTGAAGTCAATATAGTAGAGCAGTGTGTATACATATCTAAGTGGGAACTTGGTCCCTTATGCCCAAGAGGGAATTCGATCCCTTATTCACCTTCCACTTCACAGCCTGAAATTCAGCCTGACGGAGCAGTGAGGGTGCCAAGTATCATTAAATTATTATCAAGTTGTCCACAATATTCCAACATCCCTGGCATGGCAAGTTTACATCAGTCACATGTTACAGTTTGTCCTGATGATAGTAATTTACTGTTTCAGAAGATACCCAGCAGCAGACTTCCATCACTCCTGTATTCAGATTATGCCAGTTATCTTGTTGAGAGTAGTGCAGAAATTTCAAAAATGGTGCACCTAACACCTTCCTGCTCCAGGTCTGCCAGTGTTCCTGGATTTCCAACTGTTTTAAAACTGGAGCCAAATATGGTTCACCTTTCACCTACTTGTCCCAGAATCAGCAGAATTCCAGGATTAGCCTCTGCAGGATCAGTGACTATACATGAGAAAGACATTTGGGACAGGCGTTGTCTGTGGAAGAAACCATTAAAGACAAAGAAAGTGTCTGTTTCCCAAATGTCTTGTGCTCATGAACAAGCTCTCAGTGATACTAATATGGTTAAATTAATGGTGGCCATGTTGCCAACATGTTCTGGAAAGGCCAGTGTTCCAGGATTTCCTTCTGCACAATTGCAGAGAATGACCGGTCTTCTCCCAACATGCCCCAGTCAGACCATGGTTGTTGGTATGCCATTTAGACAAAGAGTTATGGCAGATAATGACAACTGGCATATTTCAAGGGGATTAATTTTAGAAAGACCACCAAGAAGTGATCCTGTTCTGGTTCAGGAAATGTCACTTAAGGACAGAGAACATATAAAACAAATGGTAGACATGCTACCAACTTGTCCATGGAAGGCAACAATACCTAGTTTTCCTTCTTTGTCAGAAAAAAACCCTAGTGTTCCTAGTGTTTCATTTGCACCAAGCCAAGAGTCAAGCACAGCAAATTTACTGCCTATTTGCTCAAAAAATAAAGATTTGGATATAACAGAGCATGTTGTAACAGAGAAGCCCTTGAGTATAGGTGAAGTTTTTAATCATGATATTTCTGTGGTTGGTGCTCAGGATTTAGAAACAATAGAAATTTTCAGTTCAGTGGCAGTATTACCCTCGGGTCCTTTGAAAACTTGCATGATTGGTATGTCCACAGGACCCCAAAAGCTCTTACCAAGTAATGTCAGTCTTCTACCTACGTGCCCAAAACAGGCCCAAACTCCTGGTATGCCATCTCTTGATCAAAACAATTCAAAGAACAGAGATTGGCATGCCTTGAGGAAATTAATCAACAAGAGACCAAAGAAGAAAATAAAAGCTTACATTGTTCAGTGGATACCTAATAACACTGAAATCCTTAAAAATATGGTCAATATTTTGACAAGTTGCCCACAAAATGCTAAAGTTTTTGGCTTGCCTTCTGCTCCAAGACAAGAACCCAGTGTTGTTAATGTAATGCCCTCATGCCCCAGACATAGCAGAGTCCCTGGTTTGCCATCAAAGACAGGACGAAAACTATACTTGTCCAGCTGCAATGAATGGTTTGCTAACAAAAGTTTAGAGTGGGAAAGTCCATTCATCAAAAGGGAAGTGCAGATTCTAAATGTAGTTTCATTTTTTGATAAGAACACTGCAGAATGTATGACTGCAATGTTACCCTCTTGTCCTGAGAATGCTAGTGTACCTGGGCTGCCCTCTGCTCTGGCACCAACTTTAGCTCCTGGCCCCAAAATGGTAAATTTATTGCCTAGTTGTACAAAAGAATCTAGAATTCCTGGGATGCCACGAAGAGACACTACTAAACCATTTGGATGGCTAATGGAAAGAAAGTCGCTGCTGCTTCCTAAGGAGAAGTCTGTAGTTACATTACATTTACAGGATGTTAATGTGTTCTGTTGTGATTATGATGTAATCATAAAGATGGTATCCATGTTGCCCTCCTGTCCACAGAAAGCCCGTTTGCCAGGCTTTCCATCAGTTCCATGTCAGATGTTGGAAAATATACCAAATATGATCAGTCTAATGCCTACGTGCTCAAGACAATCCCGAGTTTGCGGAATACCCTCCAAATGCCACATTCAGTCTGATGAAGCAAAATGGATCATAGATAAAAGGCCAATTTGGGAAAGGCCATTAATAAATCTAGAAAAAATGTCAATAATACATGACAAGACAATGTATTTTAGAGTAAAAGCATTGATTAGAATCATGGTATCAATGTTACCACCCTGTCCCAAACACTCAAGTATTCCTGGAATTCCCTCTAAGGCAGGAGAGAGACCAGTAGGAAGATTATTGAAAGAGACTCCCAGCATGTTAAAAGCCAAAGACACTTTCCCAAAGCATGGAAATATTCCAGGTCTACCTGCTATAAATAGTGCAAGAGAAAATGAGGGCTGGCATTTTGATAGGGATGCACTTTGTGAAATCTCATTCAGTAAAAGGCATGGAATTGCTCACCAAGATTTTATAGTAAAGGATATGTCATATAGGGACAAAGAAATAATGCTGAGTATGCTTCCATCATGTCCACGACAAGCTTTAAACCCTGGATTTCCATCTGCTCCAAGACCCCAAGTTGTTGATGTCATTGAGGAAAAACATCCACAAATGGTACAGTTACTGCCATGTTGCCCAAGAAAATCCAATTTAATTGGGTTTCCCTCAAAAGTGTCACCTGCTGATTCTAATATAGAGGATTTGCCAATGGTGATGCAAAAGATGCAAGACTGCAGTCTCTTGTACAAGTATGGTTCCCTTCAAATGAATATAACAAAGGCAATTCAGTCCCTTGAACTTTCTTGTCTGAACTTGGCTCTCAGTTCTGGCTTGACAGCAGTTCCAACACCTGACTTTGACTGGCTTCCAAGTATGGTAAATATGGTGCCATCTTGCCCAATGGAAAGTTCTGTTCTTGGTGTACCGTCAACACTTGTTCACCATTCAGAACAGGGGTGGCCTGTTAAAACACTGCTGTCGGTAAAGTCTGGAATAAAAACACTTGGACAGGAAAGAGAAAACCTGATAAGTCAACTGCACTCACTTGAAGAACATTCCTCTTGTAATGTTTCTTTCAGTGAAAGATCCAAGTTTTTATTCCCAAGCCAAGATGTACCAGAGGATGTACAACATAGAATGACAATTGATTCATCAACCTGTCCTGATGAGACCATTGTCGTACTATCTGACTTACCACCATCAAATTTTGAAATCCAAGTGGACCAGTCATTATCTAGAGTAAATGAAACTGAGGAGTTATGGGATGAGGTCTGTCCAACCAGCATTGACAACAAAAAAACAAAATCTGATCCATGTTCAGAGATGCATAAAGATGAACAGGGCTTTTGGATACCAATTGAGGGTGAAGATACAGCCATTCTAGATAAAGGGTGAGTGAACTGGAGATGTAGAGTTCATTTTGTAATGTCACTGGATTTGTTTTTTCAAACATATCCTTTCCAATTCTGTTTTCAGGCACTTGTATTACAAAATGTGGCACTCTGTTCCGGACATGCCACTATCCTTAAGTGTTAGAA
Source organism: Acanthurus reversus (assembly GCA_029823135.1). Classification (NCBI taxonomy): domain Eukaryota; kingdom Metazoa; phylum Chordata; class Actinopteri; order Acanthuriformes; family Acanthuridae; genus Acanthurus; species Acanthurus reversus. The sequence continues at coordinate 720,332 of JAPXVT010000017.1, read as the reverse complement.
AGAGGTGGGTTGCCTTAGTTTACGCAGTGATGCAGTGATGCAATGATGCAGTGATGTGATGCAATTCCACATGAATGCATCTGTTTTATCTTGAAAACCATCTGGCTGACTACTGATGGCAAGACTTGCATTTGTTATGTGTTTGTGTATCTTTAAGTTCACCAAATTTATCCATTTTTTTCCCCTATGTAACTCGTTTCAGCCCATTGGTTCAAACAAATACTCAAGAAGCCCAGATATCAGTGAATGAGAAGGGAGATACTGTTGGTAAAGAAGCAGAGACTGCTGAAGTCACTTTGGAGGATCATGATTTCATGCTCTCAGAAGAATCAAGTAAAAGTTTGTCTGAGCAAATAAGATGTGTTAGAAACTTTGAGAGTGGGTAAGTGTGACAGAGACTGATGTGCAGCCTTGGCATTTGATCTAGGTTTAATGATGTGTGTTGCATGGTTTTCATCTATAATATCCTCTAAAGGTAGGCGTTCTTTCTTGTTTTTGAGAAGAGGCTGATTTAGAGAAACAAAAATAGAACAGCAACAGAGTGCAACTACAAGTCAGTTTTATAAATAAAACAATAAATAAATACATACATCCGTAAATAAAATAAAGAATTGAAAGCAATAGAGACGAAATGTAATGACAGTAAGTGTAGATGCTATGACAGCAGGAATACTAATAAGTTAAAAAAAAAAGGATTGTTGGGAAACAGTTCTAAATGGTAAAGGTGATGGTTATCTTTGTGTATTTGGAGAAAATAACTTACCTTAATAACAGAAAAGTTTATGTCTGAAATTCATTAATTAGGAAGATCCACAATTATGTCCATGAAAGATAAAGGCACTTTTTGTAATGTATGTGTTACAACTCATGTAGAGTTGTAGTTCAGTATTTTTTTTCACCCAGTTATACATGTGGCTGTACAGCATTGACTTTTATAACTAGTTTTAGTATCACTCTAGCATGTCGTGTTGTGTGGCATGATGTTTTGTTTGCAAATTTAAACATAGCTCTAGTGAAGGCTGTTCTAATATATACTGGCCTAAGTATCTGAGTGAACACCATTTGTTGAAATTGCATGCGTGAGAGTAAAATGGGTATTGTTAAAAAGTTTTAATATAAGGTTTTCTACTGAAGCATGAGAAAGTTTCTCACTCATTGAGGCACACTGTGTCCGACTTGCACTGTATTGTGGTGAAGGTAATTAGAATTGCAGTGTTGGTTATGGGATTGTTCTGGTGCATTTCTGTTTTTATTTTGCATCTTCTCATAGTAAACTTTGACGATAGCTCTGTATTTACCTTTTCTTTAGAAATGAAAACAAGGCTTCACTTCAGCCTTCATGCCCATTTGTTGCTGGTGCAGTAGAACCCCCATCTCAAACCCAATCAAATAATGCAGATCAGCAGCTAAAAGAACATCCTACAAGAAGGACCATACTCTGGGAGGAGCTACCAAAGGCAGCTACAGTAATATGTCCCGCGGACAAGGCCGTAATATGGGCAGAGCTACCGAAGGTGACTACAGAGGTAACAAGAAACATGTCAGAAGAGGAATTTAAAATAGAAAAAGAAATGGCCAGTAATGTCCCATCATCACCTGCTACTGACATGATTACAAGTCTGCCTTCCACGATGTCAGACACTGATGATGAAATGAAGACAAAGACACAAACTGGGAAGGCAGATCTGTTGCCGATATGTCCAACAGTTGAACAAACAAATAAATGTCTACTGGACAGTGAATCCACTTGGAATGAGCCAACTATAACCTCTGAAGATGCTCTTCACCTAAAAGAACATGATAAACTCGCAGAACAAATGGTAGAAAAATCTTCCTGCCCTAATACACAATGTTTTGTTAAGCCTGATATTGAGTACAGTCAGTCCTCTGTCTTTGAAACCTGTCCCACTGTGACGCACGTTGCTGGTATGCCATCCAAATTGACTATGAAAGAACAATACTGGCTTGTAGAACTAAAGCCAATCTTTGAGAAAAAATCCCAAACCATGGATGTATTACAGCCTTATGCATTGAGGAGTGACGAAAAGAATAAGAAGGAAATGGTTTTAATTGTACCGTCTTGCCCCAGAGAGGCCAGAAATCCAGGGTTCCCGTCTGTACCACCAAACAGTTTAGGTATTCATGGACCAAATACGGTGGATATTTGTCCAAGTGTATCCATTATACCGGGTTCACCATCTATCAGTGATACTATTAACAAAGAAGCATTACAACAGGAACAACTTTTGGAGAAGAAAATAGGAATTGAACATGTCCAGACGATATTACCAAAAGAAAAGGATGAACTTGAACTAACTGGAGCTTCTGTACTGCCAAACCTGACTCATTCTTGCACAACAGGCACCTCCTCAAATTCACAACCTGCTCCAGCACACAATGAATCAAATATGAAGAGCCTTTTAAGCTTTCCCAAAACATCTAGTGCTGATGATGGCACATCTTTAATGGCAGATTTGAGCACAAGCTTGGCTACAGTGAGTGAAGACAGACATGGCAATGATGAGATGAAGGCCATGACAGCTGTAGCCCTACCTTGTCTCGAAGAAACTTGTATTCCTGGATTTCCATCTGCTATGGAGCCTACAATAAGCAATAATGGTTTCAGTAGGGTCAATCTCCTTCCATGTTGCCCGGCTGCCTCTAACATCGCTGGTTTTCCTTCTTTGCAGAAATCTGACAGCAAAGACTTGAAAACTACTCATAAACCAGTATGGGAGAAGCATATTAAAAAGAAATCTGTATTATTACTGGAGAATCGAAAAATGGACAAAGACATGAAAGGAGTTGTCTCTCTTGCACAGAGTTGTCCAACAGAATCATTCATCCTTGGTGTTCCTTCTGTACCAAAACCCAGAATAATTCATGTTGTAGACATGACAAATATGGTCAGTCTTTCAAACTTGTGCTCAAAAGTGTCACGAATTCCAGGATTTCTGTCATCTCATAATTCAAAAGACTGGACAGTCAACAGGGAGCCACTGTTTGAACCAAGAATGAAAGAAAAGCTGGTGTCAGCAATTGACAGATGTGAAAGAGACAAGAGAGCAATGAAAGAAATGGTTTTCCTTGTATCAGCCTGTCCAAAAAAGGCACGGGCGTCAGGATTTCCCTCTCGTTCATATCCCCCAACTGTTTACGGTACACCAAAAAATGTCAGCCTTCTTACAACGTGCTCTCAAGTTTCAAAAATCCCTGGATTCCCATCAGTTGATGGAAAAATAAGTGCAGAATGGACAACTGAAAAGGGGCCAGTGCTGAAGAGGCCAAGAAAGAAGAGAGTCACAATTGACATGCTAAATGATAACAAAAACATAATGAAGAATATGGTTTCCTGTGTATCATCCTGTCCAAAGAAATCAAGTGTTCCTGGTTTCCCGTCTGTTCCAAAACCAAAAAAGATCTATTTTGGCCAAAATATAGTTAACCTTCTCCCTTTGTGTCCCCTAGTTTCTATCATACCTGGGTTTCCATCTGTTCAAAGGCACAAAGAAGAAGGATGGACTGCTGAACTAGGTTTATTGATGCGAAGACCCCAAAAGAACATTCAGTTTAGGATTACCAGTCTACCAATTAACACACAGGAATCCAACCATATGCTTACTTTGGTTCCTTCTTGCCCAGGAGCATCAAAGATTCCAGGCTTTCCATCTGTCCCTCGATACAGTATGCTGAGTCTTGTGCCTGTTTGCCCCAGAGTGTCCAATTTACCTGGATTTGGATCCTTTGAAAAGGCCTCAAAATCACTGTGGATTTTGGACTTACATGTTTTGTGGGATAAACCATTAAAGGAGACAGTTTTTGTGATACAGAGCCCAAACCATGATAGAGAAATTGTGAAGAAAATGTTGGCCATAGTACCATCTTGCCCAGAAGCATCGAGGATCCCTGGGTTTCCCTCTGCACCTCAAACAAAATCCAAGACTGAACCTGATATGATACGCTTTTTACCTTGCTGCTCCAGAGCTTCAAGTCTCAAAGGATTTGCATCCATAGCTGATATCCAAAGCACAGAATGGCTAAGTGTAACAAAACCAATCATAAAAAAGCCTCTGGGGAAGAGTATCGACACAATTATGCCATCAGCCACACAGGACCAGCGTGATTACAACAGCATGAAAAGCATGGTGACGTTAGTGACATGCTGCCCTAAAGAGGCCAGATTATGTGGTTTCCCCTCTGCTCAAGTTGCAAACAGACCACCGAACATGGTTAGCTTATTCGCATCTGCTCCATGTGTTTCATGTGTCCCTGGTTTTCCATCGGCAAGAATGCTTAGCGCTGAATGTATAAATATACAAACTAGAATGACACACAGGAGGTCCCTGTTTGAGAAGCTGCAGAATGAGAAGAAACGCGTAAACATACATGAACATACACTTACACAGGATGAAATAAAGTACATGGTAGCAATGGCTCCATCATGTCCACACTTAACTGAAGTTCCTGGGTTTCCCAGCATTTCACACTTAAACCAAGCAGAGGAAGAAACAACGACTAATCCATTCCCTCGTTGTACTGAGACGCAGACATTGCAGGAAGTGTCTCATGATCAGTCAACTCAGTCTCATTTCAAAGATTTGAGAATTCCTGGTGTTCCCTCAACATCTTTTAGCAACTCCACCACCACAGAACTTGCACAGGGTGAGCCATTGACAACATCAAGATTGAGGTCACATTCACATTTTATTTTGTCTTGTTTCCTCTCGTGTTTTTTACTATGTGTGTATTTTTATAACAGAGGACAAAGTCGAAGTTGATGCAAAGCAAAACATAGACCTTTGTGTAGATGAAGGGTAAGTAGAAGAGCCCAGTGCTCTTGCATTGTTTGCTGTGGAATAGTGTAAGTGTAGTGCTTGCCTAATGTGGTATGTTTGGACCAATAAGAAGGGGCTTTGGTTACTTTGACAACACAGTGCATGGTCAATCTCAGCATCTTTTTCAAGATTCTACATCATTAATTTTATTACGATGCTGCATGATGTCTGTGGGTCACACCTTAAATCCTTTATATTTGGGTCTTCAGCCAATCACAAAAAGAGAGGATAGCAGCAGAGGAAACCCAAAGTGTGAAGAAACCATTAGACACACCAGAACCAGCGGGTGTCTTGGGTTGGGAAGTACTGGACGCAGAGGGAACAGTAACAGAGAAACAGGCAGAATCCTCTTTGTCAGAAAAAGAGGAAGGCACCTCAGGATTAGTAAAGGCTATTGTGGGTGTTTTCCACAAAGGGTAAGTGTAAGACTTGTGTGAATATAATCACTGTCACTAGGTGTGATGCATGCAATTTAGGTGTGCATCAGTTATTGTTACACCTAAATGGACACTGTGACATTTTAGTAATGAATTTTTCAGATGTGATTTGACATTTCAGGGTTCGAATAAAATGAAATGGGGACTAAATTAGCATGAGAATGTACTTTATTTTCTCCAGTACTCATTGGTTTCTATAATTAACTCAATGTTTATTAAAACCACTGTTTTTGCATGGTCTCAGGTTTCACTCACTAACTTAAGTATTCATGTCTCACAGTTATGAAACAGTAGCATCCATTTTGGGGCCGTCTAGCTCTACTTTAGCTGAAGTGAATGACCAACAAGATGCTGCCTCATCTGTGGATCTGAAAAGTGAGACGGTGACCCCTTCAGACGTGTTCTATCCTAATTTCATTGATGACACTACTCCCATACAGAAGATAGAGAGCCAGATTGAAGACATTCACAATAAACATAGCGTTGAATATCCAACAAGTGCCGAGCCTTACATGTGGGACTTGGTAGGTGGTCGATCAGCATCTCCATCATCTGCTACGGACAGTGATGATGGGCCTTTGGTTTGTGCAAGCATGAAGAAATGGCCACCACTGACAGAGGCAGATATCACTGAAATATCAAAGGACGGTTGTGAAGTAGAAGAGCAAGAGGCTGTTCTTGATCAGTGGCATACAAAAGAGAATTTGCTCATAGGGCAGGACTCTGTTCAAACAGCAGTAAACACTGAAAGTTTGACAGCAAGTGACAAGACCAAGCAAGAACAGGATGAGGTTAGAACAGTGCCATCGTCTTCCCAGCTGGATGAAGGGTGAGTGCTGGGCAGCAGTGACCCAGATAAGTGTTCAGCTGCACGGTTTGATAGTGTTTATATTTTGCACTCTTGGTGATAACATTGTCCCTTGTTCTGCTTATGGGCACTTACTTGTTTGGAAATTGTAATGGTCAACTATTTGTAAAGGCCACTGGGATGTGCATTGTGATGTGAAATGGTAAAACTGGCTTTTTCAGTGGAGTTTTAAACAGGTCTTGTAAACAGAGGTTAACTTTGTCTTTGTGTCCTTAATATGCTGCTGTGTTGTTTTGTTGAAAGCGTGCATGTGCATTAGTAAAGCATAATATTGAATATGAAGGTCAGTTTTATTTTATGTCGTGCAATAGGATTTGGCTGCTGTGTATGATGCTGATTAGATTTCTACTTGGTTGGTGATAGGGTGCATGGTACAACTACATGACAAAGTAAAGAACAGCAAATTCTGAAGCTTGTTCTTTCTTTTCCTTAAGACCCCAACAAACATGGACTGAAGAAATTTCTACCACTTCACTGCAGCCTATATCAAGTGAATCACTAAAAGATGTCTGTGCAAATGAAGAGATGCTCATGGACAAACCCTCAGGTTTTCAGCACATCAGTCCAGTTAGACCACAAGCTGACATTGCTGTCCCTCGGCGAGGCAGAAAGCCCAAGCGACAAGTTCCCGAATCTCAACAGCAAGTGTGTGATCAAGAAAAAATTCCTTTACGACCACTCAGAAGGAAAGATAGTTTAACACCAGACCGCAAGCAAAAGTCTGATAGTTTGGCAGTCAAGCTCCTTTCTGAGGTTATTCCAGTCCAGTCTGTAACAAAAGATGTTACTGGTGAGAAAATTCCCACACAACCTGTTGTGACCTTATCTTGCGGCGTAAAGAAAAGAGACAGTAGTGTACCTGACAGTGAACATGCCCATGAAAGTGTGGATGCTCAAGTAGCACCATGCCCTGATGACCACAGACAAAAAGGAGAATGTGTGCAAGTGTCCACGGGAGTTGACCCTCCTCCTCGTGTGAAAAAAAGAGATGGTAGTTTGCCACCTGAAGCTCCACAGAGAACTGCCCCTTGCAAGCCTCTGAGGAGAAAAGAAGGTGGCACTAGAGAGACGCCTGCTCCAAAAACTAATAACCAGCAGAATTTAAAAGCCACAGTCAGTTTTGCTTTGGACACATCTGATTCTGTTACTCCCCAACCTTGTGAGAGAAGCTCTGATGTCATAGGTACTCTTGAACCATTGCAGAGCATTGATAAACCTTGTCAAACAGTCACTGAAATGATCCCTTCACAACCTGCAAGAAGAAAATCCAAAACAACCACCAGTTTTGTTGGGACTGCATCTCTACAGGCAGACACAGAACAAGTATTCTCAAAGAACACAGAAGAAACATGTCATGCCATGACATTGCCTCAGAAAGACATTGAAACATTTGCAGAAGCCTCTTCTCAGGAAATTTCTCCTTCAGAAACAAAAGGAGTTGAAAGCATTGCCCCAGAGCCAGAGATATTTCATGTCGATCAAAGCGCCTCTCTTTCAATTATCAAGAAAATTCGTCTTCCGCAACATGGTAAGAGATTGCCCTCGAGAATATCTGGCAGAATTGACCGTGACAAGGGAATTATGGCACAAAATGCAAAGGGTGCAAACAAGGAGTCTGTCTCTCAGAAGACAGAGGATGTATTAGAGAGAGAGACAGAGAAGCACAAACAGGCACCTGATCAGATAGTGATGCCTTGTGTGAGGAAATGTCTCAGTGGCTCTTTCCCAGATGATGTCACAGCTACGGAGAGCACCCCTAAAGCTTCCAGTGGAGAAGAGACAGAAGCAGCAAGGCTATGTGGTCCTACTGCTATCTCTACAACAACTAAAGAATTTTCAAAGGTACAACACAGCAAAGGAGACCTGCCTGTTCTGGTGGATCAACCTTCTATATCTGCAGAAGAAGTAGTGCCTGTTAAGTTGAGAAAAAGCAAATTGACCATTGAGAGCAGGGTTCAGGTAGAGTACAAGGATATTTCAGATGTGACACCTGGAGCTTCACAATTGCCTGTACCAAAGCCAAGAGTAAAAAAACGTCTCAGCGGTTCATTCTCAGATGTCATTACAGTTTCTGGCTCACCAACCCGTGCCCTACCAGACACAGTAACTGACACCACTGGTTGTGAATCAGTCCAACAGAATAAACAACCAAGCTTGCCTGTTCCATTGCCTCGAGCCAAGAAACGTCTCAGTGCAACATATTCAGATAGGACATCGCCTGTAGACAATTTATTCCCACCTGAAATGAAATCCTCTCAGAAGAGTGAAGAGGACATATCCGTCAGTGGCATGGAAACACAGGAAGGCTCAACAACTCTGGATGCCAATGTGATTTCTGAAGGAGGTTTTGTCACAATCCAAGGAGAAGATAATGTTGCATCACAGTTGGAACAGGAAGTTTTAGCAGCAATGACAGAAGAAGTACTTCCACAGGCAAACTCTGTAGAGGACACTGAGACGGCACTAGATGAAATGATTAAAGACTGGACCTTCACAGATAAACCTGCTGTTCATGATGACTTTGAGAGGGGTGTAGAGGTGATGTCTGAGGAGGCTGACACTGGAAATGTCCTGGAAGCAGAAGTTTTTGCATCTTCTCAAGATGACTGGCTGCATGTGGAAAATGCTGAAGATGGTGAATCAATGGAAAAAGACTCAAGAAAGGAAATAAATGATGAAGATTTGGACTTTGGCTTTGTGTCTGTAGATGTAGATCCTGGTTGTGTAGACGAGGAAAGGTAAGATAAATCAGTAGACAATAAGGTGTAGGGGGTGCATTCATAACTACAATGTGACTATTTGGTGGTTTCTTGTCTGTCTACATCATAGTATTCTAATTACCATATAATTTCTTAATATCTAACAAGTTCCATGTATGGTTTCATTGGCAACATGTTTTGCACAATCATCAGTTAGCAGGGTTTTTTTGTTTGTTTGTTCGTCTGCTTGTTTTTGTTTAAAGCGTATATGACTTCAAATAAATTGTGAAATTTGTTTCTTAACTTTTCTTAATATTTGTGTTTAAAACTAGGCAAAAGGAGGAAGCAGAAGAATTTTTACCTGTGCCTAATGAAAAAGACGATGGCAAGTCACAAGCCAAGGAATCAGCTCCTCAGAAAAGACCTGCAGATGGGACTTCCTCTCCAGAAGTATGTTAAAGATGCACTTTAAAATGTTTTATATGACCAGGTGATCAAATGTGCACTGTGATATAATTTAGGGTAAAGAAACCTACAAAGACGTATTGCTGCAAGCATGAATGAGGGAGCCAAGCAGTCAAAAGGTCATGTAGATGTAATGATCCTCGACCATTCTGCAAAGTCTCAGCTGATCACTGGGCTGTAGATGCTTCCACAGACTTCCATTTCAGAATCAGAGCACTGTTTGAAGCATTGTTTAAAATTTAGCCACATATATGTGTATATCATTGCAACAACTGCATGTGGCAATCAAAGACCTATGGAAGGTCCTTGAATGTGATTTCACTGTTAGATGGCAGCAATAACTACACACTGCTGCTTCTTGAAGCGTTTTTCAAAAAAGTGGAATCTGCAGAAAATCTAATGGTTGGAGCTTGTAGGTCCTTATGGGGAAACTTGTTTGGAATGAGGAGATGTACACATGTACAAAGTGTCATGGCTTTCGGTCAAACGGGGGAATGAGCTATGCCTGTTTGAATTTGCAATTTTAACTGTTTGCTATACTCTTTGGCTGATCAGCATAAGATTTTGCACAATGCCCTTGTGGCACGGCCCTCTACCATTCTGCCAAGTTTCATAAAAAATGGCCTCCTTTTTGTGAAAAGCAATTCTCATTGGCTTGTAATGTTTTTTGTGTTTGTTTTTTCTGAGATGTAATTTTAGATTTTGTTCTCTAGATTGTGTGTACGGAATTTTGTGCAGATCAGTGTTTTTGACAAAATTCAAAATGGCAGAAAACCTCATGACCAGAAGTTATGGGTCCTTCAGACAGTTTTGTTCCTCGTGATTAATGGAATATGAGAGCAAAGTTCAATGACTTTGTTGTCAAGTGAGCCATGAGATATGCCTGTTCAAAGTTTGCTTTTTCAACTGCTTGCTGTAGCACCTCCTTCTGGCCAATCAGTGTCAAATTCGGGCCATGGCATTTTGGCAAGACCCTCTACCAGTGTGCCAGATTTCACAACTTTTGACTGTACAGTTCTATAAATATATAGAGAATAAATAAATATCAATAAGAATAAAAGAAACACAGTGGGGGCTTTGCAGCTTTGCTGCTTGACCACCAGTTATCACCTACACAGCAGTTAGTTCTCCTCAGCTTCAAGGAGATCGTCAGCCTCTTTAAGTTCATTATTTTATTTCTGTGACATCAACCTCATTTCCCAATAGTAGAAGCAGCCGCTCCAAATAAAGCCCCGATAGACTTGTTGTTTTCCAGCTCAGCACCAAAGAGCAGAAAGTGAAAAGTGTAGAGAATTTTGGACTTACATTGATCAGGTGGACAAAAAACCCATTTCCAGTCAATGCAGATTTTTCTCTGTGTCTGCATGAATTGTAACCAGCAATGAAGCTGCATGTTCAACATCTTCACAAGGTTTCCTCTGACTTCTGGCAACAAAATGAACAGTGAAGCTGTTTAATACTGGACCTCAGTTATAAACTGTGACTGCACATCTCGACATGGTTTTGTACTGTGGAGTCTTTAATGTGGTTTGTTATTGTGTGTTCAGAACATTCTGGCCAGTCCCAGCTTGGTGACGTCCAGTAAGTCTTTACTGGAATGGTGTCAAGAAGTCACGCAGGGGCACAAAGGAGTGAAGATCACCAACTTCAGCACGTCCTGGAGGAACGGCCTCGCCTTCTGCGCCATTCTACATCATTTCCACCCAGAAAAGATGTAAAGATAAAAATTAAAGAGATATTTTATTTCTTTCCTTATTCCCTTAACCCATACGCTGCTCTTGTGTTGATCTTGTCCTCTCTTGTCTTTGTGTAGTAATTATGAAATGCTGGACCCGTATGACATCAAACACAACAACAAAAAGGTGATTGACGATTGGTTATAGTTGACCAAATTACAAACATGGCATAATTACAGTTTGTTGATAACCCTTGATCTAATCCTTTGTTTGTTTGTTTGTTTGTTTGTGGCAGGCTTTTAATGGCTTTGCTGAACTCGGCATTTCCAGGCTGATAGAACCTTCAGACATGGTCATGCTCGCAGTGCCAGACCGACTCATTGTTATGACCTACCTCAACCAGATCCGCACCCATTTCACAGGCCAGGAGCTCAGTGTGCTTCACATCGAAAAGGACAGCAGCGAGTCCAGCTATGCAGTAACCGCAGACCGGGACGTCCAGGAGGACCCGGAGGCAACTGTTCGCTACTGCGCCCAGAGGCTCCAGGAGGAGGGTATCAGTCTGGAGACGAATGGGACTGCTGCCGCAGCAGAGGACAGTAAATCAAGTAGAGATGTTGTGCCACCCCCCAGAACCAAACGGCCGCAGGTTGCTGCGGCAGGTGGCGCTCAGTTACCGGTGCCACCACCAAGGACTCATTTCCTGTCCAAATCAGGTTTCTCTCATATCAAAGATGCTGATCTAGTCAAAAAGCGCAGGTCACAGCGGAGAAGTGGGTCAGTAGATGAGGGAGAACCATCAGGGGTATGATGCCTTATTGCCTCATTTATTGTCTCTTGCAAGTCTTTTTTTTAATTTTGCATATGTGTGATGTTTGAAATATGTGTTTGTCTGCAGGTCGTTACGGGACAAGAAGATGCTGTAATTACCCAAAGAAAATCAGAAACTGGTTAGTTGTTCTCAAAAACTTTTTTTCTTTTTCTGACAAAAACAGAGTAGTCTTACCACTGACTTAAAGCAATTTCACATAAAAAAATTTGACATCTCTAAAACTCCCTGAGTACAATAGCACCATTGTAAATGTAAATCTTTGGTTTCTTTAAGAAAAGCCTCTTTCACACAGCCTGTTCAGTGCAGGTTTAATGCGCCTTTAACGGGCCTCACTGGCCTGTATAAACATTCTGGACGCGGGCTGGGGGGTCCGAGTTACACCCCCGATAACCGCCTTTAGAGGCAGCATCAGAGGTGGAGCCGGGGTCGAGCGACGCTTGTGTAAATGGGAGAGTCAGTAGGACGGGTCAGGAGCATTTATCTGACAGAGGAGAAATAAACTCGAAGGATTCAGCAGAATTATGACAGAATGAACATTATGATTTTTTTTACTTTGTTGTCTAAGTTTTTCGACCATTTTTACGCAGTGTAATCACTTCTTTAATTGTTTGTGGTCGCGGTGGACGTCTTGATTGCATAAACGTTTAGAAAAAAGACGAAAAATGGATTTTTATCTCTGTACTAACCTTTCTCTTAAGCTTCACTGTCAAAGTCAGTTGTGTCAAAGAAATAAAGGAATAAGCAGACAGGCTGAAGTTTCACTTGATGCAGAACTCCGCTGTGAAGAGAGGAAAAAAAAAGTCCGGTACAGGAAACGCAGCAGCCCGCTGATCTGTGAAAAACTCACCGTCCTTTTTTAAAAATCATAAAACGTGTACACGGTGAAAATTACCCACTGTTAACATGTAGCCTGGAGAGTTTTGTACACATGACTTTACACACGAATGTGTTGCATGTTGACCATTTTTAAGCCTGAAGGAAATCAACAGAAGCAGCTCTGCACTAAATGGTTTTAATGACTGTGTTATGTTATTATTGTCAGTGTTATCCGGCTGTTTTTACACAGTTTAATCACTTCTTTAAGTGTTTGGTGTGCATGTCAGCCATTTATCTTAATAGAAGAAGCTGATTGTGATGCTGTTAAACATCACAGCAGTGACATTTCCTTTGAATCCGTGACCCGGCTCGCTGTGTAAAATGACAGACTGGCGCGGCCTTAAGATGCGCTGCTCGGTTCTGTGTAAATAACATTAAATTAACAGAAGGCGGGTTATTGGCGAGCCTTCAGTGCAGTGCCGACACAGGGTCTCTGTGTAAAAATGGCTAAAAATCCCACGAAAGGCTCCCGTTCATCCCTACCTGTAATAATCACAAAAAAACAGCACTTTCCAGGTCGCCAGGGTTATCGGTCTTGTCAGAAAATTCCTTTTACTTAAGATTGTGCAGTTTTCTGTAACGAGAGGTTTTTGATCCGCTAGAGCCTGAAATTCCTCTCAAAACAAACACGCTGCTGGCCACGTCAGCTTTTCTCCGCAGTGAGAGATGGACGCAGCGTTTGTTCCACACAACCATCGTGATTGGTTGATGCGTTTTTTTGCAGTGTGAAAGCTCAGAAAAATTAACCTTGATCTGAAAGATAAAAGGGACGCTTTAATGAGCGTGATATTTATGTTCTGTGAAAACACTCATGACCAGTCAGCAGTTAATCACATGAGAAAACTCATCCGGTGTGTCAAGTTCTTAAGTGTCGTTCTATTTTTCTCTATATTATCTCTTTTTGTTTGTTTGTTTGTTTTCCATTTCACAGCAACAGCCATTGTTGTTGTACTGGCTAATTTTTTTAAGCTAATTGACTGTGATGTTTTAGTTTTGCATGTCTTTTCTATCAAACCGTTGTTTTTACATTAGAGACGGTTGAGAATCAGGTCTCTGAATGTTCCCTCTGTCTCCTCAGGGGGAAATGTAACGTCACCCTCCTCAATGAAACAGACGTCTTGGCCGGATACCTGGAGAAAGAGGTAACACAAATCTGTTTGTCAGCAGCACTTCACTCTGGAACCTGTTTATTCTCTGTTTTCACTCTCTCACTAAAAACTAAAAGAAGCTGTAAATGAAACGTGCGTTCTCTGTAGGACTGTTTCTTCTACTCGCTGGTGTTTGACCCGGTCCAGAAGACCCTGCTGGCAGACCAGGGCGAGATCCGGGTGGGCTCCAAGTACCAGGCAGAGATTCCTGACAAGCTGGCTGAGGGTGGGTCTGAGAAACCTCACAAAGAAATGTTCCCCTCTTTAAAAAAGTTAAAATTAGGCAGAAACGGTAACGAGTTCATCGAGTTGAAGCCGGCTGCTTCTTGTCTCAGGTGAATCCGACAACCGCATCCAGGAGAAGCTGGAGACCAAGGTGTGGGACCCCAACAACCAGCTGAAAGACCCGCAGATCGACCAGTTCCTGGTGGTGGCGAGGTAACTCTTCCCCGCCATCTGTCACCCAGTTGCATCATCATTGCAAGATCCTGTTGCCATGACAACATCTGACTCTGCCATCCACAGGACAGCTTTTCGAGAGGCAACACATGAATTGGCAACAAGTTTAATGTTCTCTGTGTTTCTTATGGTTGATACATGTGAAATCTGCTGTTAGCCTGCATGAGTGTCGTGTCACGTTCAGCAGAACATCAGTGACTGATGTGAAGCGAATATCTGAGGTGTTAATTCAGTCCAGGATGTAGATTCACATCCAGGAATGTGTATTTACACTCACATGTAGCAGTGGACTCGTGTCTCTGGTGCAACGAGAGGCTTTTTATGGAAACCTGTTGTAAGTTTGCTTTTGGAGGGAATTACAATTTAGTCCATGAGCCAAACACGCCATCTAGTGGTCATTTAAGGAGAAATTCAGCACCACACACGTTATTCAATAAACAGAGATC
>JAPXVT010000017.1:557974-568178 GCA_029823135.1 Acanthurus reversus | reverse complement strand
AGCCTGTCACACCTGAGCCTCACCTGTTTAAACTCTGTTCTGAGATTTCATTTGAACTACTTTCAAGTGCACTTTACACCTGCCGGAATGTCCGACATGAAAATTAATTTTACGGTTTAATATGATTCAGTTTTCACCTGTAAAATATTTTAAGTGTGATTAAATATTAAATAAATAGACTATATTCAAACTTATGCATTTACTCAAGCAGCATTTTCCTCCCACGTCAATTCTCTCTCCTTTGCGCTGCAGACATGTTTTTTTTTCTCATAAAAATATGTTCATACTTGCTGTTTCTTCTACAGGAGAAAAGTAGGCGGAACTCTTTTTGTGAACAGTTGCCATGGTGAATCGTTGTATCAGTGCTACATAAAAGTCAGCTTTTTATAGTTGTGGTGCAGGCGCATAGCTCAGAGTGAACTTACTCATGGTTAACTGAACTGTTGTGGAAGCAGAAACTCAGAGTTTAAAAGCTGACGATAAATCAGCTCAGAGTTCAGAGTTCAGGGTCAGACTTAGAGCTTGCTGAACCTTCTTTATGAAACAGACCCCAGATCACAGAGCAGCAGCTTTACTCGTGTTTCTCTTCATTCATTAAACAAACAAGGACTCTCGTAACAATTTAGAACCCGTTTAGAACAAGCGGAGGACACGTCTCTTTGTATATTAACATTAGAAGTAGAGTTGGGCTGTTCGGTCGGGTTTGAGTTCAGGTTAAACGCTGCAAACTGTTGAGAGCTGCTTTTTCCAGACTGCAGACACTGACTTTAGCTCAGCTGGCCAGGCGTGCTAGCGCTCTTAATAGCTATATGTAACTCAAATTAAGCAGCTAATATCCGCTAATAAAGTAACATTGCCTCAGTGTTTATCGAAGGGTCACCGAAACAGACGTACTGTTAGCTGTGCTTGTTAAACTGTGAGGGCTTCAACAGGGAATGGGGACGCCTGAACAGTTTTGCCCAGAGGATAATGCTACACTTTTCAGTGTCTGATTTCGGAAAGGTAAAGAACGTAAATCTCCTTCAAACCTCGCCGAATAACGAACATCACTTTTAAAAGTGCCCCAGACTCAACGTTTAACCATGATGAGCGCGAAATCCACAGAACCAGCCTGAAAATGATGAAAATCTGAAAAGGCTGCATGAGTCACAATGGAGCACAGCTGTGACGTTGTCAGACCCCGGTCAGAGCTGACAGATGCTACGCTCTGATTGGCCTGTTTCCATTCAGAGGGCGGTGCCCAGTGAAGAGTCGACTCAATAAATTAAGTAGAGTCACCTAGATGACTGTCCCTTTAATTTACACATGATTGGTTTATTAAACTTTGACAGTTGAATGAGATAAAACTGCAACACAACTTTGGTAAAAATGCTGCTATGAATGCAGCAAAATACAATTAATTAACCCCTGAAAATGCCAATGACATCTAATTAATGTTTAAATTAATAATATTTATATGTAAAAGATGAAACCATTCAGTTTTGTGTTGCTGAATGTCGTCTGTTCGAGGCTAACTCATTCTATCTTTAGCTCTCAGCCTTGCTGTCGTGAGAGTTGATAAGGGAGGCGGCGCGGACACCTTTGTGTTTCTGGTAATGTCACCCTGTGAAAATACTTCATGCAGAGAGGCTGCAGGGAACTTCAGAGCCCAGACATCAGACACTCACATTGAATAAAACACTCTTTGGTGGTAAGCTGTGAATTTGCTGGCCTGTAGTGACGTGTGAACCCTTTACCTCACTAAAACTGAGTGAGGATTTCAGTGTTAAAAAATGCTTGGTTCAGCGTTTGCTGCTGTGAAATTTGATAAAAACTGTATGGCCAAATAAAATCACAAATCATACTACAGTAAGAGCCAAAAATGGAAGCTTATGTTACCGCTGATGTACTTTACAGCTTTGCTAACAAGGCTTTACTTAAAGCTTAAGCTAATGAAAACTGTCATGCTGGTGCTGTAGCATTTTTTTGCCCATTAGTTACAAATGTGTATTATTGACTTACTGCTGACCATTTTGCAGTATAGTGTAAATCGTTTTGATATTTCTTGACACTTATTACATTCATTTTTACTTCTGTTATTTAGCTGCTAAGTAGGATTTTGACTGCAGGACCATTACATGTAATGACACATTTTTAATGTCCTTATATTGATTAACAGAGACGTGGGCTCAAGTCACTTGACTTGGACTTGAGTCAGACTTGAGTCACAAATTTGATGACTTGACTCGACAATATTACAAAAGACTTACAACTCGACGTGGACTTTATTACCAGTGACACGTGACTTCACTTGGACTTGATCCTTTTGACTTGAACATATCTGAGATTTAAGTGTATCTTCTTTAGAAAGTCTGCTATGAATCAATAAATTTCCCTTCATTTCCTGAATCAACTAACGTTTAAGCTATTCATTTCCAGCAAGTTGACACTTTTTAACCCCAGAATCCACTTTATTTGAAGCTTTCAACAATGTCCAATCAAGTTTGAAAACAAGAAAAATGGCTTGGGTAATATTTCTGAACTCCAGAGCCATTGGGTCGCCAGCTAATGCCATGTTGGACGACATGCTGCCGAAGATGATGTCGTTTTTGTAAAAAATCAAAAACAAAAATTGCAAACAGGTCAAAACATGCGGGTCCAGAATAACGAAGAGAAGCACAAAAACGTTGCACAAAGAAAAGTAAGTCAAGGCAAATATCCGTTGCAAGCTAATACTTGGCTAACATTAGCTTAACAGCTGAGTAACTTTGCATGTGCGCTAGTTAAATCAATGTCAGTACCCTATGTGAGTCCCGTGTCGATGTGAGTGGCGCATGCGGGAAATTGTCCACCGTCTTGGACAATTAGCTACGGCTACACCACTTGGACAAACCCAAGTAAGTCAAATTTTTTAAAGCTAGACTAACACACTAGAGGTGGGATCGGGCCGAGATTCTCAGCCTGATAAAAACAGAAACCCCAGCTCTGAACGGATAAAAAAGGAAAAAATCATACAGAAAGTGGGTTACTGAACTCGAACCAGTTCCGACCGTCACTTCTAATACACTTGTCCAACCCAGCCCAGCCCGTGGGTACTCAACGGGTCTCGTCGGACGTTGGTTGGGATCATCATACAACAGCAGTAGTAAGTAAGTTAGTCTTAATAAACCAAATCAATCCCTTAGGACTCATATTGAACTAACATAGCAGTGACCTCATCACTGAAAAGGCCAAACCAGAGGTCAGCATGTGCATTCGTGAGAATGACAGCAGCGACCTCATAAAGTTGACTGACTCTCATGAACTCCTGCTCAAATATTGTTCGTAACAGCGTAGCTTGAGAATTATGATAGTGACCCACACATTTTATTTATAGTGTCTGCCCCAGCACGGGGACCACTGAGCGCTGATTGATGCTTGGAGACAGATGTGCAGGGACTTGTTAAAGATTTTTAGTGCTCGTGTGTTAAAGGCTGCTCGTGATCATTAAACACCAGTTAACCTCAAAACGTCAGGCTGTCTTAAAAACAGCCAGCCGAGTGAGGTTGCCTGGTGTGAGTGATGTCACACTGGGGGACAAATGGCCCAAATCACTCATGGTTTGAATTTCACTAAGCTGAGACATGGGAGAGGTGTGAGGGTGTGAATATAATGTGTATTTGTATTCTAGTGGTAAAGGGGCACTGGAAAAAAAGATATAAATATGCATGTATTAAGAATTCATATATTTTCTTTCTGCATTCTTAAATTAAATGACAAAAAACTGATTCAACACACAAATTATTAAAATCCCAGTTATACAAAAGAGTTGCAGGAAATTGAAGTTTTCTGGGCCTCTGCGTTTCAGTTTCCACTAATCTCTTTTCAGTCTGTCTCCATGAAGTAGGTCCCCCAAACTTAGACTAATATAATATCAAATCACTAAAGTACTTTTTTGAACTTTTTAACTGTGAATCTGCCAAGCATTCAGTGCCAGTGTTCAATACTGTGTTGCAGGCGTAGTTCCTTTTCCTGCCAGCTGACAGTCATTTATCGGCTGCAACTTCAGTTTTTTAAATCACTCTAACAGGGCTGTCATTAAGATTTTTACACTCAGATTAGCACTTTATGTAGTACTTGATATATTTCTCTATTTCTCCTTCTTCTTTTTCTGCTACTTATTGGCCTGCATGATCCATGCAGGTTACTCCTTCTCCTTCTCCTACTCTTATGTATTTGATTCTAAAATGACACAAAGTACTGATCTGAGTCTAAAAATAACATAACGTGGTAAATAAACAAGTCACAACCAGCACACAGGACCGTTTAGAGTTGTTGTAAAGTTTATCTGATGACTTTAGGTGGAGGCAGGCTAGCACTTCCCATTGACTACCAGTGTTTGAGCTAAGCTAATTAGCGGTGGGCAAATGGCTACACTGGTTTAAGGGTATGTCTAAGGGACAAACCAACAGCACGTGATTGAAGCAAATAAAAAAATATTATGAATAATTATGCTTGGCCTTTTAATCAATCGCAATTAACGCATTAATGCTAACAGCCCTACTCTCTAACAGTAATGTCCACACTGCAAAGTTTAAGCTCTCAAACAAGAGTTAATTGGATTTATCAAGAATCAAACTCCTGCTGCTGCCAGCCCCTCCTGCTCCACATCCCCCATACCTCTGCCTCCTCTCCCAGACACACACAAACATACCCTCTTCCGTCCAACATCCCCCATTAAGAAACATAAGTCTCCAATGCACTGGCCTGGCTTTGTTTTCATAGTAAACCCAGAGGCCCTCTTTCTCCACACCGGCAACCTCGACTACTTTCCCTACTTCCCCATTCCAATGTGAGAGTTATTACCATGGTGAAAGTATTGTTGTTTTTAACATAGCTGTATCTTCTTTTTGACTTTAAGGTTGCTTTGTTGGCGTTGGATGCCAGATGTGTGTAAATTAACAGATACAAGGCTTAAGTTCAATCTTGTTTCCTTTTTACATTACTCTTAAGAACAGCTTTTTTGTCACCAGCAAACTCATCGCAAATACATGCACAATGAAATCTAAACATTAAATACTGTAAAGCAAACTGAGTAAACTTATAATCTGTTGGAAAACCTCCATTCACCATGTGTGGAATGAAATAAAATATTTAAACGCATACAGTCTTGTAACTAAAGTACTGAATTTATTCAAGCTAAAGTTGAAATGGAAATTGCATATTAAGATCCTGCTGGCCAAAGTCATACTGACTAGAAAGACAAAAGAAATGATTCACAAAGAGAAACAGTGCAGAAGTTGAAGAGTAGAAAACTGGAAATAGGAGATAACTGATTGCATCTGTTCAAGTGACCATACAGTCTCATTTGAGTTGTTAGAAATGAAGCAACGTTTTTCAAATGCCCCCAACTTTTTAAGCATATGAATATTAATGTGTGTATGTGTGTGTGTGTGTGTGTGTGCATGCTGGTAAATGGCAGAGTACCAAACTATGTCCATGAACAGGCCTTATGAAAACCATATGACATGCTCTGAAGAAGAAATGCACAGTTTGCTGCACCTCCCCCCATCCTTACACACACATCCAGAGTCTCCCTTTAAAAAACATACAATTCTTTTCCTTAGCTCCCTCTCTCCCCTTCTGCCCACCCTCCCTCTTGCTGTATCGCCCTCCCATCACCACCCCTTCCATTTTCTCCCCTCCCTCCCTGCTCTCTGAAATCTTGGGACAATCTGCATGCACTCAGCTTCAGTGCAGAACTGTTTCAGCGGGGCAGAGTAAAGAGCGCAGAAAGACGGGGGGAGAAAATTAGGGCTGAAATGAAAGGAGACAAGTTCAGATAGATAGGGCAAGAAAAAAGTCAGGGCTGAAAAATACTTTCAGAGTTGGGTAAAAGTTCAGAGACAGTCAGGGCTTGAGACATTGAGTGGAGATATTCAGTTTTTCAAAAAAGGATGGGCTCCCTGGTGAGCAGTGCTGCTGCTCTCCTGTTAACCTCCCTGCTGGCGCTGCTCTTTGGAATCTCAGTTCTTGGCCAGGACCTGAGAGAGAGGGATGCCCTATGCAATGCAGATGGCTGCTATGTCATCTACTTCATGCGCAAGACATTCCTGGACTCATGGAGGGCCTGCAAGGAGAAAGGTGGCAACCTGGCTACCATCAAACGCAGGGAGGATGCCACCAATATCGCCAGTCTCCTCTCCACTGTTGACTTACGCTACTCGCGCACAACAGTGCGAGTGTGGATTGGACTGCAGCGCCAGCCTCGCCAGTGTTCTGCCACACGCCCATTGCGGGGGTTCTCTTGGACTACTGGTGACCAGGACACAGAGTACACCAACTGGCAGAGAGAGGACTCCCCTGCCAAGTGCTCAGTACCACGCTGTGTGGTCATGGGATACAGTACTAAAGATCATATTGATAACTTCAAATGGCTGGATGGTCCCTGCTCAGTCTCTGCTGATGGGTATCTCTGCCATTATGCCTACAAAGGAATGTGTGCCGCCTTGTGGAGTGAAGGAGCAGGCAATGCCCTCTACACCACACCCTTCAACCTTCTAAGCCCACTTCTTACCCACGTGCCATTTGGATCTGTTGCTACCGTACCGTGTCCCGCTGACACCAAGGAGGAACAGTCAGTTTTGTGTATGCTCAAGGAAGATGGTTCAGTGGGGTGGTCAAGGGATTCTCCCCTTTGTTCTGATCCTCCACTATCACACAACTGGTGTGACCAGGATAACGGTGGATGTCAGCATTTCTGCAGGCAAGCTGGTGTTCACTTCTACTGTGAGTGTGCGGATGGGTATCAATTAGGTGATGATGGACGGAACTGTGAACCGACTGATGTTTGTCAAGGAGCCCCCTGCGAGTTTGAGTGTCTGCCCATTTCAGATGGATACCGCTGTGCCTGCCCTGAAGGATACATGCTTGCACCAGATGAACGTGGCTGTCTGGATGTAGATGAGTGCCTCCAGAGTCCTTGTGAACAGCTTTGTGTGAATGCTCCAGGGACATTTGAATGTCAGTGTCGGGGGGGTTACCATTTGGATGATGATGGTGGGTGTCAGGATATAGATGAGTGTATGAATGACTCATGTGAACACCACTGTGAAAACACTCCAGGCTCTCATATCTGCCACTGCCTGCTGGGTTATTCCCCAGTTCCTGAGGACCTCAGCCGATGCCAAGACACTGACGAGTGTCAGATCCCTGGGACCTGTGAGCAGATGTGTGTGAATTATGAGGGTGGATTTGAGTGCCACTGCGAGGAAGGTTATGAACTCATGTCTGATAACTACTCATGTCGCATACGAGTAGAAGGAGATGACCTGGCTTATGCTGTCACCCCTCCTTTTGCTTGGGTCACCCACCAGCCTGGACCTGCATGGGACTCAGTAGACTATGAGTGGAACCCACATCAGAGTCACACTGACTGGCCTCTAGAGGAGGAGCAGTCTCTGCACTGGCTGACTGACCCGCCCAGAGTTGTGGATTCTGATGTCATTTGGGTCACCAGTGCCCCTCAGGGGGAAATATCTTTTGATTTGGCACTGGATCCTCCAACAAAGGAGGCTGAGGAAGACGAGGAAGACATGGACAATGGAGAAGCTGAGTGGTTGGACTGGGGCCAGAGATCTCAGACTGATCTGGAGGTTTTGCCAACCACCATCTACACCACACCTCCATCCACCACCATCTCCAGTACCAACCCAGTCTGGTATGATGATGAGGATGACGAGGAAGAGACCACCACAGCTCTTCCCTTCCTTTCCACTTCTACAATCTCTGAAGGAGCTTGGAATTGGTGGATGGGACTCCCCACTTTCAGCCAAAAACCAGGAAATCCAGTGGATTTCCATAACATACCTGCGGATTCCAATAACCACGATGAAGGAGAGGAAGAACAGTACCCCCTAAGGGAAAACTCTGAGTCCCCAGAGAAGAAGATGGGGGAGATGGAAAACGAGAACGTGGAGACCACCACAAACTTCCAAGTGTCAAATACTCCCACCCAGTTTACTTCTTACAAGCCACTGACAGGCCAGGGTGGAAAGGGTGAGGACCTCCTGGATTCTGTTCAGGAAGACAGGGGGCAGAAGCAAGGCAGCACCTGGCTCCTGGTGGGCCTCCTAGTGCCCATCTGCATTTTCATTGTGGTGATGGTGGCACTGGGCATTGTCTATTGTACACGCTGTACTGTGCAACCACGCAGCAAGAATGCCACTGACTGCTATCACTGGATCTCTGGGGCTCATAACAAACAGGGAGCTCCTAACTCCTTAGCAGGGGTCAAGACCCATGTCTGAGCAGAGCAGAGAGAACCTGACATTTAAATAAACATAATCTGCCTCTGAGCAGGAGTAAAGAATGGACCTGGTTAAGGACAAGCTGAATATTTTACCCCTGTCCGACTGTGGAACTGCCCACTCATTGAACACTTTTCGATGTTATCCTTGAATATCAATTGACAGAGAAGGGAAAGAGACTGCTTAATGTTTCATACACTGACCACACAGCACAAGATGGGCTTGCTTCATATTTGCACTAGGTTACATAATGTCAACATCTTCATTAGTAATGTAAAATATCTGCCAAAATTTGAGAAAATGTGTGTAGTCATTTATTCCTTTTAGTCTTTCACGTCCTGCAAAGAGCCTGCACTGATGGCAAAAGCATTCTGCATAATTGAGGTAGCAAAACTTTAAGAAGGTTCTCTTCAAGAAAATCCTCAGTTCAGCTCAGTTAATGTTAAAAGAAGATCACTGTCGATAACTGTTACTGTCAACTGTGTCAAAGGGATTTGGAGGCATTGTTAGGTCACAGCGTTAGTGGATGAAAGAGGACTGTAAGCAAAGATCCCTTCAGGAGAAAAGATGATGCTGGGAAAGACATTCTTAAAAAAACACTCAGTTTGAGTTAAATGGTTGAAAAAGAGAGAAAAAAAAGCATTTTTGTATATTATGGTTTTTATTTATGTTTGTTTGATTCTTGTCATGAGCCATTAAAAATGTAACAATGTAAAATGTAATAACAAAGGTAACGATGACATGCCTTTTTTATGGAACCCATAAATCCGAGAATATGCAGTGGAATGTCTGACGGCACATGGGATTTCCCCCCCTCTCATGTTCAGCTTAAGAGCACTTCTCCTTTCCTTGACTTTTTAAAAAAGAGGTTAAAGTGCAGATGTTCACACACTGCACAGGGAATGCTGTGGTGGCTGGTGGTTGACTTTAGCCTTGACCTTGTTCTCTAAATGGCCATCAGTCACACTTTGTTACCCTCGTTGATGAGTAAACCCCTGATGGTTTTGTCTTTGTCTTGTCCAGAAATGGTGGATCGCATCCAGCTGTGTGACTGCAGTCAGTGAGACAGTTCACCAACATATAAAGACAATCATGTCCCAAAGAGCTCATATGGTACAGGGGATGAAAGTGCTATGACTTTCATAGACCAAAGAAAAAACAAATAACGTGAGGCACTTACATGTTCAAACACATTTTTTTAAGGGATACTTGATGGCCTGTGAGAGAAAAGTGCCACTTAGCATAATTACACGCAAAATACGTCTTTACTTTTTTAGACTGTGAAATGCAGGAAACATCTGATGACTTCTCTTCTGTTACATGTTAAGAAATTGTGAATTAAAAACTAAGAAAAGGGTTGAGTGTGAAAGTTTATTACTGACCTTTAAGTTGGAGTTCACAAAAACATTTCAGAGTGATGGTCCACACTGACAATTTTACTACACTGTAAAATGTAATTAGCTGTCTTTAAAAGTTGCCTCAGAAAAATTGAACGAAAGTCCTGAATTTTTGACATTATGCCTCCATTTTGATTTCTCCAGTCCTATTCCTATTGCTAGAGACCGTTTTCATCTCATTTGATGCAGTATGGCATTCAGACGGCTTGTTTACCACCAATGCTAATGCTAATGCAAGTCAATGGCAGCAGTAGCTGTCTCTACCAAACTCTGAATAAACATTTCACAGTGCAGCCAAAGCAAGTCGAATATGACAACAGTCCATTGAGGTGAATTTGAGAGTTTGTAGAATAATTTTAGAAGTCAAACTAAGACTGAATTTCTTTAATTCGTGGCTTAGTAGCAACAGGAAGTAAATAATCCGTCAGCTTCCTGTTGCAGTTAACGCTAACCAGAGCCATAAATTAAAGAAATTCTGTTGTAGTTTAATTTCTAAAATTATTCTGCAAACTCTCAAATTCACCTCAATGGACTGTTGTC
>JAPXVT010000017.1:484358-498194 GCA_029823135.1 Acanthurus reversus | reverse complement strand
TGTGAAAAGGGTCTGGCCACGCTCCACTGGGGATTCTTTGCAGAATTTGAATCCTAGTAGATGTGGTATCAGGTTAAGTGTAAAACGTGGAGCAGCCTTAAACCAGTCAGCATTGACACTGACTGTGTGACATATGCTGTGGACTCGCCTATCAGTCAAACAGACGAACAAGAAGGTTAACATCCGATCTGTTCAATAATCACGTAAATGTTGTTAAACTGTGTAATGGTTGAGAGTCTAACCTGCCATGCATGTAGGAAAGAAACAATTAGACGTTTTTCTTCTGAAATTAAATCACATTATCACCGAGTAGCTGCAGCTAACTGCTAATAGCAGCGCTAACAGCAGCAGGTGTTCACTTTGCTCCCCAGAGATATTGGCTCAAACATTGGTAGCCTTCTAGTCAGAACATTCCTTGTATCTAATATTCCGTAATTTTCACTAACGAGGAGTTTTTGGGAGCCTGATGAATGAAACCCAAAGGCAGCCACCATGATTGAACAACAGTAAACAAGTGTTTGACTTCTACGTCATCACCTGAACCACTCCCACCAGTTGTCGACTGGTCCAGCCAAAAATTTGTCTCTGCAGTTCTAAAGACGGGCCTCATTACCAGGCTGAATCTCAGTGAAATCTGAGCTGAGAGGAAGGAGGGTGGAGCCAGGCTGCCATTGTGTGGCCTAACGTCATTTGCACGCTGCACAGATGCTAAAGGGTAACTTGTCCATGAAAGTGAGACACCAACGGTGTGAGGACAATGTTTGTATTTGATGAGCTGGATTGGCCAAGTTTTTACTTTCGTAGGGTCCTGGATAGATAGACCATAATAGAGATCATTATTAAAAATATTACCTTGAAATAACGTTATTCTAAAGCCCCTAGATTGCAGTAATCTAACCAGTAAAATATCAGCAATAATGGCTGCTCTCTGTAACATAGTCCAGATAAATGTGCTTGTTTTCTCTTTACGCTGCAGGCATCCTCTCTTTGGTCGGAACATCCCTCTGTCGAGTGGATCAGGGTTTGTAATGTCAGAAAATGGACTGATCATTACTAATGCCCACGTAGTGTCCAGCACCACACCAGTATCCGGTCAGCAGCACCTCAAGGTACATAAAATACTATTCATTCACAGTAATCATTTATGTTTCACTAAATGCTCACAGCTTTCTCATCCAAATCGTGTGATGATGAGGAGTGCTTAGTCTTTACAAAGTCCGTAAGTTTCATTGAAATTGTTTTGCAACAAGTCGCCTTGGGTCAAGATGAGACTGTGAGGATGTTCATTTTAAAAAGCCATTACTAAGTTTAAATATAAAGTAATAGTTCAACATTGTGTGCAAATATGATTTTTTTCATTAAAAGCTCATTTTTCCGTTATTTCCTAAAGGTCCCAATACGTAATGGTGACCCATATGAAGCCAGTATCAGAGACATTCAGTGCATTTACATGGACAGCAATATTCCAATACAAACCCGATTAAGCCAATATTCTGAATGAGATACTGCCATAAACAGGGCTTTCTGATTATCTTGTTATGTTATGGTTAAGACATGTGGTATATTCTGACATTATTTGGGTTATTGTACACATGTAAGGCAAGGCAAAGCAATTTATATGTATCGCACAATTCATACATTGATGCAACTCAAAGTGCTTACAGAATAAGAAAGAGAAATATAGAAATACATTAAAGATAAGATGATTACAAGGGAAAAAATCTAAAAAGATCACATAAAAAAAGACATGAAAAGGCTTAAAACGATATAGCTGTATGTTTATTATTATTATTAATTTTTAAAGCCCTGGTGAACAGGAATGTTTTACAGTAAGACCTGAATTGAAAGACTGTAAAGTGGTGACAGAGTTCAGGTACTGTGGAAGTTTATTCCGGGCATGAGGAGCATTAAAACAAAAAGCTGCTTCTCCGTGCTTTGCTCTAGCAAAGGTAGCAGCAAGCAGACCAGCATCTGAAGGTCTGAGGGGTCTGATAGGTTCATACCAATGAAGCATGTCAGAGATGTGTTTGGTCCTAGCCCGTTAAGTGCTTTATACACATGCAATAAAATCTTAAACTCAATTCTTTCATTAACTGGAAGCCAGTAAAGTGATTTCAGCACTGGAGTGATCAGTTCTCCTCGTCCTGGTTGAAATCCCTGATAACAGCATTCTGAATGAGCTGGAGTTGTCAATGAAAATAAATTAAAATAAATGTATGGACAATTTTTTCGAGGTCTTGCTTGAGCATGAGATCTTTAATTCTTGCAATATTTTTGTGGTGGTAGTAGGCAGATGTTGTGACAGCCTTAATGTGGCTGTTGAAGTGAAGGTCAGAGTCTATGAGTTTTGGTCTTTAGCGAGAGGGATTCAAGATGAGCAGTGACTTCAAGTCTCTCCACTTTGACACCAAAAAACAATAACTTTATTTTTGTTCTATTCAGCTGCAAAAAATTATGGTACATCCAGTGGTTAATTTGTTCAACGCATTTGATTGGTGAATCATTTGGACCATAACCATCAGTTGATAAGGCTGTGTAGATCTGAATGTCATCTGCGTAGTTATGTGAGGAAATGCTGTTTTGCATAATTTGGGCAAGTGGCAACATGCACAGGTTGAACAAAAGAAGCCTGAGGTTTGACCCCTGGGGAACTCCACGTGAAACGTTTGTTTGCTAAGATACACAACAGATGCAAAATAGTCTCTATCTTATACATAGGATTTAACCCTTTTAGGACTTTGCCAGAAAGATCTACCCATTTTCAACAGCACCAACATGAACGTAGGATTTAATTCCAGGGAACCCTCATCTATGACATGGACATAATATGTTTGTGAGTCAAATTCTGAAGGGAAGCTTGCAAAACTCCGCCCATGTCTCATGAACTATTTGTTCTTAATCAGACTATTGTCTGTATGATGTGAACAGGAATATGACTGAAATATTCTACAAACAGCTCATGTAGAAACCTTAATAAAAATTATTTTTATTCTTATTTAGAATAAGGTCCATATTTGGGTTATTGGAGTCCATGTAAATGTACTGACTGACAAAAAGTTAGACCATCAAAATCAAATGTATACAATGTGGGTTTGGACTGACGATTCCGTACCTGATTGAAATGGATCAGACCAAAACCTGTGATATGAATTAGCTTCCATTTTAAATATGAAATTATTTTAAATGGCAATTTTCATTTTTTCCTTAAGGTCCAGATGCATAATGGTGATGTGTATGAAGCAAACATCAGAGACATTGACAAAAAGTCAGACATTGCTACGATCAAAATCAACACACAGGTGAGGCCTCAGCTCAGTGATCATGATTTTCTCAACAAGTTTGCAGATTTTTATTTTTCTCATAAGAAAATGTGAAGTCATGGGGAGGACTGGCTGGATCTCTCCAACTATTTACGTTACTTTTTAAGTTGCAATTCATTATCCAAACACATACAACTAAATGTAAATAATTGATAACAATGACAGAGTAAAAAATATTCAAAGTGTCCTGAGTTTGAATTAAGTTATTCTGATTGTGCTGCCAATTTATGACGGACAACTGGAGTGGAATGAGATCAATCTATAGGTACAAACAGTAACATGGAATCTTTCACTAAAACCCTTCAGTGCTTGTGGTGACGTGAAGTGGGCAATTTTTCATTAATTTTTTTATACTCAGTTTTCCTTCTGTGAATGTTTCAAAGGTTGTGTTTACTACATGAAATAACCCAAATTCAAGATGTAATGTTTTAATGTTAAGCACATGTTTTTGGCATCATCATGTATTCTGTATATTTTCCTCATATATTTAGATTTTTTTAGGATCTCTAGTTGAAGTTCTGGCAGTTTTACAACATTTGGTCATGAATAATACTTAATGGTATGACATAATGAAGGCCCTATTTGTGGGTTAGTGGAGTTGAAGAGGTTCATCAGTCATTTCCATTACATCCAAATAGCTTTGTCTGTTTGAAAAGCCACATATCTTGAGCAGAAGGTTCACTTTGTTTGCCAGATTATTGTAAGATTACAAAATCTCCTGCACACAAGCTTAAACAAACGTCACTAAAGAGAAACTTTGTCTTCATTACGTGATCTCCATCACAATAGTCCACCACAACAATGAAACCTTCTTGCTTAAACATTTCTGAACAGTAGGTATTATGCAGGAAAAAGCAACATCATTGCAGATTGCACAAAATCACAAAACTGTTCGTATTTACAGGCTTCTAACCAGATGTTAATGAGATAGCCATCTGAGGTTAATCTGTAAAGTAACCTCATGGTAAACTGTAATCCACAAGTCGAGACATATTCATGCTGGTAACAGTATAGGATGCAGCAGACACGACACACTAGTGTCTAAATTCTGATTCTGCCCTGAAGTCGTGAATGTTGTGGTCACCAGAAACCAGAGTGATGTGGTGTTAACCTGATCTAACACTGGCCCAGGCTGTGTTCCAAAGCTCTTAGTTCATTTTAAAGATGATTACATTCAGTAAAGATTGTTTTAAAATATAAAGTTGAGTACTAGAAACACTAAAGTGCCTACTGATAAGAGAATACCTAAAGATGTATAAAAAGTAAGACTGTCAATTGGTTCAGATAATTAACCATGATTAATCGCATATTTATTGCACAGTTTTTAATCTGTTCTAAATGTTCCTTAAAGTGACTTTTTCAAGTTTTTATTACTCTTCTCAATATGGTGGTGGACAAATATGCTTTCTTTATGCAAATGCATATTAATTATTATTGTAACATTCCAAAACAATGACTGTCCAGAAGATTCTCCAGAATATATAAATCTCTGTTGAAGTTTGTTGCTTGTGGACTTGTCCATGCGTCTCTGTCGGTGTCAACTTAAGCCCCCAGTTTGTTTATTTATTTTTTTTATTATTTTTTTTTTTTGAAGCAGCCTTTTTAAACAGTTGCATGTTAGATTACTCTTGCATATTTAGTTCATCCAAAAATGCAACAGTAGTCGGCTGATTTGCACATTGTCACTTAACTTCTGCTGCTCGACTTCAGGGAGTAAAGGAGGATCATTATGAAATGAACATTAGCCACAACAGAGGTGCAGATTTTGCATCAGTACTGGCTCGCAGTCAGACTATTCGACATTGTGAGTGAACTATTCCTTATTCTTTAGTCCATCCACACATGGAAAAAAGCAAAGCAAAGAAATTCACATTGCTTTTCTCCGCCAGCAGAAACATTTCTGCCAAATGTATCAACCACACATGATCAGTACACTGATCAAAGTGTCTCTGACTGAGATTTAACTCTTTGTTTGGTAAGAGACCGAATGTGTTCTTGGTCTTTGAAGTAGTTTCTGTGTTGTTCTTGACTAGTATTGTTGTTTTTGAGCAGTGTTTTAATAAAAAAGCAGGTCTGACACAACCTACACACACACACACACCAGAAAATCTAAGCACATGAAACATATTTGCACAGAGAGCTGAGGCAGGTGATGGTGATGGGAGCAATACAAGAACAGGCATCAATAAAAGAGGAGGAGAAGAAGAATAGCCAAGGTAAACAATGCAGGTTTCAGACCCATTGAAAACAAAAGGAAATTGCATTGTCACTTTTGTGGGACACTTTGGATGTAAACAAACAGAACTTATTTACAACAATGACTCAGAGAGTCGCTTAAACCCACCCACCTCCTGACCTCAGTCAGCTCTCCTTCTTCCTGTAACTCTGCAGCAGAGTGTCTTGGGACGGGCATTTCATCAAGGTCAGCAGACTAAACATGTGTGTTTACAGTGTGTGTGCGTCATGTTTCCACAGTCACTGTACTGTTAACACAGTTGGATAATGGACCACAGTCAGAATGTAAACCTTTCTCCAGCCCACATCCACAGCTTCTACCACCTCCACCGTTTCTCATTGTGCTGCTCTGTGAATTCCCCTCTGATGTCAAAAAAGTTTCCTGATTTATGGCCTACATACGACTGGTGTCTTCTTTTCACGCAAACATCTCACACATCAACAATACTGCTTGAACTGCTCATTGGTCGTGAGTATTTTCAGACAGAACACAAATATCACGCTGCGAAAAGGTGACCTCTTAATTTTTCACATCAAGATCGAGTTTTCTGGGCTTTCACACTGCGAACAAAATCATCAACCAATCACCAGGGCTGTGTGGAAAGGACGTCACGTCAGTCTCCTACAACAACATAAACATGGCTGAGCCTCATTCTAAATCACAACACAATATAACAGCATCTGCGTGATTATTGATCAGCTTGTGGAGAAGTAGCCACCACCCTTCAATTTATTAAACTTCTTCTGTAAGTTACAATGACTCAGAACAAAAAGTTAATGTCGATCCGTGCATATGTCATTAACAGTAAGGCAAGGCTACAAAATGAATACAGTGTTCAGTAAAACAAAAAGGCTGATACATTTCCTTACATTAAAATGTTCTACATATGTGGATATTCCAGGTAGTTTTTTTCATGTTTCTCCAAATTTTAGCCGCAGCTGTCATTAGGTTTTGAAACTTGGGGACTTTCACTAGAAGTGATGTTCATCGCTGTGAGGTTGAGTAACACTGGAGTGGGCGGCTGGGTGAGTGATTCAGCATCTTCTTTCACAAACCAGTGTCAGCTGACCCTCAGATCCCAGCGTGACCGCAGGTTGACCTTTGTGCATAACAACAGGGAGAGCTGGATCTGCACGAAGACAGCGAGGAATGAGAGAAAGAAACACAATCTAACACTCCACCCTCCATAAATCCCAAACAGAGCACTTCCAGATTATTGCGTCTCTCCCTTCGTCACACCATCGTTCAGTGAGCATGTGCTTCTAATCAGCTCCCTTCTTCTCCAAACTTTCCTTTTCAACACTTTCCCCCCATTTTCTTTATGAGGACTTTTGTGTTTCCTGCAATAACTTACCAGCCTACTGACTTATTGACAGTTTTTATTATTTAACATGCAGTATGTAGCTGTATGGTGATATTTAGCTCATTTTTAGTACCATATTTTGATGATCTGTGGTGCTTAGTCTGAAGTGCACAGGACTAGTTCAAGTGGGGAGTGTGTAAGTCTGCTTTACTGTTTAGACGGCGCACAATCTGGCCACAGGGGATGGATTCAATTCTAAGATTATTCGTAAGTGTGTTTGGGTGTTACGTGGCTAAAATAATTAAATCAGTATGTCGTCGTTCATCCCTCTTAAAAGTCAGGTGTGCTTGAACAAGCGCATTGCCTTTTAGACGACAGAGGTAATCTGTCACAGAAGTGAGAGCTTTAGCACCAAGGAAACTGTTATCAGAGTTCACTAAAGTGAGCCGAACTGCTCCGTGGAAACACAGCTCTGTCCATGCTGTCAGCTCAGGGTGGAAATAACGATTATTTTTAGAGCTGCTACAATTAATAGAATAGATTAATCAAATAATCAATTAATCAATCTATAGAAAATTAATCATCAACTGTTTTGATAATCGATTAATCGTTTCAGTCATTTTTCAAATAAAAAGTTAAAAAAAACTGCTGGTTTAGCCTCTTAAATGTGAGGATTTGCTGCTTTTCTGTGTCAGTTATAATAAATGAGGAGTCTTTGTGTTTTGGGCTGTTGTTTGGACTAAAGAAGCATTTAAAGACTTCACCTTTGGGAACATCTTGGGAAACTAGGAGGAGCATTTTTAGCACTTTTCTGACATTTCATGGAATAAACGATTAATTGATAAATTATAAAAATAATCAGCAGATTAATCAATAATGAAAATAATCGTTAGTTGCAGCCCTAATTATTTTGATTATCGATTAATCTTTCATGATTAATTGATTTGTCAGTTATTCTATGGAATGTCAGAAAAGCGTAAGAAAGGCTCCTCCTAATTTCCCAGAGCCGATTGTGACGTCTTCAAATTGCTTCTTTCAACCACATAACAGCCCTCAACACACCGACTCCTCATTTATTATCATAACTGACACAAAAAGCAGCAAGTCCTCACATTTAAGAGGCTAAAAATGACTGAAATGTTAGTTTATTGTCAAAGTAGTTGGCGATTCATTTTCTGTTGATCGATCATTTGATTAATTGTTGCAGCTCTGCTGTCAGCCGGCTCGTACGACCATCCAGGTGTTCACTCAGAGGGAGAGTCTCTGATAGATCCCTTCACCTGGGATATAAGTTTAAACCATTAAATTTAAAAGTCCATTTGAAACTATTTTTGTGATTTTAATAAAACTTTTAGGTTTGTCTTTCTTTGGTAATTGTACTTTACTATAAAGAGATTTTGGATAAAGCAGGCAGTCCCGGGTTCAGATTCCTCTCTGTGGAGTCTGCTCGTTCTCCTAATGTTGTTGCTGTAACATGTTTAGGAGATGAACACTGAATTGTTTGTTGGTGTGAGTGTAAACAGTGGTGCTTCCTTGCGTTTAAACGGTTACTCAAACATACTGAATGTCCTTACGATTGATCTGCTCTCGTCTCCTCCCAGACGAAGCTTTCTACCTTGTTTCTGGGTCACAGTGCCGATCTGAGGCCTGGAGAGTTTGTGGTTGCCATCGGCAGCCCGTTCGCCCTGCAGAACACCGTCACCACGGGCATCGTCAGCACAGCTCAGAGAGACGGCAAGGAGCTGGGCCTGCGGGACTCTGACATGGACTACATCCAGACAGATGCTATCATCAATGTGAGAACATAACAAGGCAGACAACATGTCAGACTTCAGTCAGAATTATTGTTAAGCACTTGATTGACTGATCCATTGATTGATTAAAGGCTTCATTTCGAACATGTAAAATGCAACAAAACAGTAGTACAAAAAAAAGTAATAAAACAAAGTAAAATAATAATCATAATAATAAAATTCTACCCACAATTTTCATCACTTTACTTTCAGTAGATTTCATTTTTACACAAGAGTCTCAGGTTTGTTTTGTTTTGTTGGTGTGTTGTTAGCGTTGTCACATTTTAAGGTGTTTGTGTGTTTTCCTTCACAGTATGGAAACTCAGGAGGACCTCTTGTCAATTTGGTAAGATGTTTGAAGCTTTCTTGACTTCTGTAAAATGCCTTTGCACTGGTGGCTCTTGTTGTGAAATTTGAAATGTAAATGGCAGATTACATAATGATGACCTCACGAGATTGATAAAGCAGCCACCATGCTGGAAGAGTTTTCATTTAGCAGCAAAATTAAGAACACTGATTCTTTGGTAGGGCGGCACGGTGGCTTAGTGGTTAGCACTGTTGCCTTACAGCAAGAAGGTCAAGGGTTCGAGAACCTTTCTGTGTGGAGTTTGCATGTTCTCCCCGTGTCTGCGTGGGTTCTCTCCGGGTTCTCCGGCTTCCTCCCACAGTCCAAACACATGCAGGTTATCTGGTGACTCTAAATTGTCCGTAGGTGTGAATGTGAACGTGAATGGTTGTTTGACTCTATATGTCAGCTTTGTGATGAACTGGAGACTTGGCCAGGGCGAACCCCGCCCTCTCCAAATGTTAGCTGGGATTGGCTCCAGCACCCCCTGCACCACCCACCCTGTAAAGGGTAAGCTGTCACAAATAATGAATGAATATTTCTTTGGAGTAACCATGAATGTGAAGTCAGCTTTAAAAACACTGAATTATCTCATTTGAAATCCAGAATCAAAACGTTTTCTTTCTTTGAGTTTGTGGTCTGACTGTGTACGGAAAGTTCAGATCCAGAACAAGTTCAAATTATTACATTTTTACAACATCCATCCATCCATCCATTGATTGTCAACTGCTTGTCTGGGGTCAGGTCACAGATTTTTACGGCATTTTAATCTTTAATTCAATTTTTTTTTTTCTTCATGATTTTAATTTAAGAGCCTATCATACCACTATAGCTCCAAGATAAATAACAGCCACTATCATACATAAAATACTAACTAAAATGTTAGTGTTTTTTGGGAGGCACAACAGCACTTTTGGGTGGAAAAAGTGTAGCCAGATGTGGTGAGGTATTTCCACTGGAAACTTCCTCTCAATCAAAGTTTTGCTCTGTAACAGTGTGAGATTTTCATGTCCTCTGAAATGATATCAACACAAACTGGCCTTCACAACCAATGTTTAAGACCATGTCAGCATTTCATGGTAGAACATGTGCATCTTTTGGTTTTGTCCCATCTAGCAGTCTTTTCTTACAGTTGTATTTTGAGTTGGCAGAAACTAAGGGCCCTTGAACCTCCATCCCCAGTAACCAAAAAAAGTAAAATGTACCATTATTGTAATTAAGTAATATAAACTGTACCAAAAATCTATATTCCAGGATGGGGAGGTGATTGGCATCAACACCCTGAAGGTTGCAGCAGGAATCTCATTTGCAATTCCCTCCGACAGGATCACTCGCTTCCTCAATGATTCACTCGACAGGCACAGCAAAGGTGAGTGACGTCACTCGGAGAGGATTTAAAAATCTGTCTATTTCTGAATATACAGAAACTTACTTGAGTCTCTTTCAGATGTGAGGTCAATGAAGAAGCGTTTCATTGGTATCAGGATGCTGACCATCACACCCTCGTAAGTCCAATCTGGTGATGATAATTGTGTTAATGGGAAATAAGGAGAACTGGAAGAAAAGAAAGGCATATTATGTTGTTATTTTAATAATTATTATTTTAAATATTTTCCTGATACTCAACTGCCGGCCTTTTTCAAAACGTGTTTCATACATCCACTGAGCTTTTGACAGGTCACAGCACCGCAACAGCTGCAGTGTTCAAAACAAAGCTCAAGAAAGCAGGAAGGGAGTCCCACAAGGATTTGTTTTGGGTCCTCTTGTACTGTTATTGCATCATGTAGAAATACCCTAAAAACCATGCCTGCCTCTCAGCATTGTCATGACATCATGTTATTATTCCTTTATTAAGTTAAATCCACACATTCTGTGAAGTTATCAGAGCATTAGTACTGTTTCTTCTTGTAGATATTAAGGATTTGATCTAGATGGCTTCT
This sequence comes from Acanthurus reversus, assembly GCA_029823135.1. Lineage (NCBI taxonomy): Eukaryota > Metazoa > Chordata > Actinopteri > Acanthuriformes > Acanthuridae > Acanthurus > Acanthurus reversus. The sequence continues at coordinate 487,256 of JAPXVT010000017.1, read as the reverse complement.
TCAAAATTTGTTATTAGATTAGATTAGATCAGATTAGATTAGATATCTTTATTGTCTGTTTTCTCAGAACTTTGTTCTTATGGTCAGTAAGTGCATACTACAGATACGCCCAAAGATGCACAAGACAACACTAAATCCACCTGGAATTAGAAATTCATATGACTGTATGCACAGTAAACAAAGCAAACAAACAAATGCATAAGTAAATAACATTAAAATACCCTCTTAGAGTCCACTTTAACTACCCTCTTGCTTTTTAAGAAGGGTGATGGTGTGCAGCATGAATAAGTTTTTCTTCCTGTTCAGCGTGAAACGCGGGAGTCTGAACTGCCTGCGCGACTATAGCAGCTGGAACCCCAGTTGTAGGTGATGAGGGGGGTCATTTGTTCTTTTTTGGACCAAACACACAGTTGCTGTGTTCTGGCTATCATGGAAGCCGTGGGTTTATAGGTCAAATGATGATCTTGGAGATCCTATGTTTTGCCTGGACAATTATACTTGACTGTTTAAGACTTGCCTTAATTTTTGTAGGCGTGACTTTGTTTAGGTTGCTATTTAAGTGACTCCAAGAATGAGATCTTTTATATGAATGTACAAAAAATTCTTAAGTTATTTAAGTTTTGCAAAACTCTTGATTGTGTAACTTGTGTTACCTGTCTTATATTGTTTATCTTTGACTATTTGCTGCCTGTCTTGGTCAGAAGATTTTTTTATATCTCAATAAAGCTTTCTTCATAACATAAAGGTTAAAAAATGTACAACATGTAAAATGGTTGTATCCCGAAGAATTTGGGCGTTCTTTGAGACAGTGTTTATTTATTTATTTGTTTATTTGTTTCAGGTTGATAGAAGAGCTGAAACAGCAGAACCCAGACTTCCCTGATGTTACCAATGGGATTTATGTCCATGAGGTTGTTCCTGATTCACCTGCGCATAAGTAGGTTTCAATGTATTTCTTTTTTCCTTAAACAAAAACAAATACAGTTTGTAAGAGGAAGAGTACGTCACATGCAAATCTTAAGACACTGCGGAGAAACAAGCAAGTCAAGTTGATTCCCTGTGTCAGGGGTCTGGTGCCACAGCTCTTGGTGTCAAGTGCTTCAGCCAACCAGCAGTTTGCTGGGGACAGCCATGGTGACAGCAGGCTGACAGCACAGTGCAGTTTGTTACTTGTTCCTGAGATCGATTGTTTTTTTGGGGGTTTTGTAACCGTCTCTCTATCCCTCTCTTTGTCTCCAGAGGTGGTATCAAAGATGGTGACATTATTGTGAAACTGAATGGCAGACCTCTGATGACCACAGCTGACCTGCAGGAGGTGCTTCAGGAGGAGACAGCCCTGCTGCTGGAGGTCAGGAGGGACAATGATGACCTCCTCTTTAATATTGAGCCTGACATCATCATGCAGTAGACCTTTGAAGCACAGCTCGCAGAGTTACGCAGACCACGTTTGGCGAAAGAACACATCAGACCGTGTAAGCTCTGCACCAGAGCAGTGAAGTTTTTGCGAAGCGCACACATCCTCTGATACTTGGCAAGTTGCTGTGAACTGTACTGTACTGTGCGAAGTAGAAGGACAATATGGAGGACAGTATGGTACCAAGCACTTTTGGTACAGAGGATTTACGGTGGTGCCTCCCAGCTGCTCCGACCAGGTCCGCACATGGAACAGATAGACACGTTCGCCCTACAGAAAACATCTTTAATGTATTTTACATACTTGATTGTTTGACTTTGTGCATTTTTCAACTCATAGACACATTTTGTTAAAGTGCTTCAGAGAGACAATAAAGGCTGGTAGGCAGCATCCAATAGTGCACATTACAAGATAAAAGTGAAGTTGATCAATGTACAGTTGAATTGATACACGTGCTATTGAAAAGGCTTTTCTTTTTCCAAACTTTTTTTCCTGTGACTGGGGGACATGATCATAAAAATGGAAGACTTAAGAGGTGCTCTACTGTTTGATGGCCAGCGTAACACCAACACTGGTTCCCCTCAGAAATGTTTCTTAGCCTTTGAAGGCTCCTGACATGACCCACCACCCATTTGGCGGCAGTGAGAAATTTCACTACCGCCAAATATCAGACCTTCAGCTGAGATGCAACAAAGGTCCTTGGCTTGCATTCAAGCCATGGTGGCGCCTTAAGCTTGACCGTTATCTCCCACCATCCAAGTGATCCCTGCTCACTGGGCTCACTGGTAACCTGCCCGGGCTTGTGCCTGCAAGGGTTCCTCGAGGTACTAGTTGAAATGCGGCAGTATGCTTTCAAAGTTGCCACTGAGAACGTATTTTAGGTGAAGAGGAGGCTGACAAGCTAAGATCTTGATTTAATGTTGACCCCCATTGAAAGCCTCTCCTTCGGTCATGAGCTTTGATCCCTCTTGACCCCAACTAGTGTTACATTTTACATTTTACTTTGTTTGTTTGTTTGTTTGTTTGTAATGTGCATCAGTTGTATGAACAGTTGAACTATTCCAGTGTTGAACTGATTTGAATACAGTTTGAAACAGTCTAGATAAAACCTGCAGTGAAAACTAGTTTGTTACGTGTGAGGTCTGGTATGTAAATGTTTTGATTAAAATTTACTGAGTGTAAACTTGGCAACCGCATACTGTGACCTACCTACGATGACCTACATTTCACCTTGTGTTGAATAAAAAGTTCTTCAAACCCAAAACTTAGCGCAACTTACAGCAAAACTCTTCAGCGACAATAAGAACGAATGAGGGCTAATGTCACTGCATTACCGCTCTAAGCTTTTTCTTGTATGCGGCGATAACGTACCATGAATCTCGAGCTGAAAGCCATTAAATTCAGAAAAGAAACGACGACAAAACAGTGACGATCTCATTACGAGCTCTGGTGTGTGTTTTGTGCCATCTTGTTAATACAGCTGG
>JAPXVT010000017.1:321501-338542 GCA_029823135.1 Acanthurus reversus | reverse complement strand
TAATCTTGTGGCTTGTATACTTTTCAAATGTTACTAAACCAGATGGATCAAAATCTGAATGTGAGATGAGACATATTGCATGGGTTGTGAGGCTCAAAATTATCTGTCCACTGTTTGACTGCTGCTCCTTTAACATTTGTGCAGGAGAAAATGCTTATCGAACCCCTTCTCACTGAGAAGGTAAAATAACACAGTTTCATCACTACAGCAAACGTGTCATTCCTAGCCAATCAAATCCTGATGCTTTGTCAAGGCCTTTAGAGTCACATACAGACAGTACTAGGGCTAGATGGGTGGAACACGGATAGGACTGTCATGCAGAGGACCAGAGTTAAGTGGGGTACACACTACATGATAATTGGGCCGATTTTAGGCCCAATTCTCTCCTTCCAACAGTCCTGAGGAAAGTCACGATTTTTTGATTATCTTGCCAGATAATCCTGTGTTGTGAGGTGTGTTAACAGTGACCCAGTCTGTTTGGAAGAATGTCAGGGCCACACCAATTTCAAATCAATCAGATATCCTGTTGTGTGTGTGTTGGAAGGGGGGAACCCCGACAACAGACGAGTAGGCACTCTGTGGATTGTCACATTTGCCGAAATGATAACCAATTGGAAAGTGAGCCGACTTAAGATGGAAGCATAACAACCGCAGCCATGGCACCAATAACCAACAAGAAGCATGAAGTTAGATGAACATCAGAAATTAAGGATCAGTGTAATTTGTGCTGACAACATGAGTGTTCTCACATTGTGCAGTGTAAAACACACAACATTTGAACTGACAACGAGAGGAGTTGGACAGAAATTGATACCACAGTGAATGTACCAGGTAGCTAACCAGGTTTACCAGGCTAGCTACCGGGTAGGCCACCATGTTTGTTTACACTAAAGTTGCATTTGACTGCAAGAGATTTTGCGAGATTTCCAGCGCTACGACTTGGGCCTCTGGTTGTTTTTGAATGGAGTGTGTTAGTGTGTGGTGTGCTGTTTTAGTCATATCATTGCACTCCACACACTGTAGGAACAAAATGCTACATCTATGCTTTTTAGTCATCATGTGTGGAGTCGCTAACATTTTCCAAATCTGTTGAGATGTTAGAAGTTTTTGAGTGTGTGCCAGGCAGAAGGAGACAGAGGTTATGTTATCTCCTGTTTGTTGTCTGCATGGATTCCAAGTGTTGTGTTTTACTCTCAGTTTTAGAGAGAGTTCTGTAGGCCCATGGAGGCTACAGCCAGCCTATTCTCTGCATTTCATCAGCCGTCCCACGACCTGATAGAACCAATCAGAAGATGGAGACAGGACTCCCTTGTATGGTGTCTCAGGATCCTTCTCTTTGGAGCTAGCACTTGATGTGACTGAGAATGTAAATAACGCTCTCCTTGTCTCAGCCACAGGACTCTCCTCCTGTCCACTGTGTACGGACATCAGCCCTCGTTTCCTAAGCAAGAGAAAGAAATTTTGGTGCATTTGCTTGGGCCTTGGTGCTCAACTGCCACCTCTCCTGGTGAAGAGCCCAAGCAGCTCTCCTTCATACCACCGTCTGTCACAAGCAGTTATGTAATAAGCACCGGGCCAGAGAGTTCAGGTCTTGACCCCAAAACTTTCAACCTCCCTCATTTCTAAGATGAAGCCCCCCCCCCGTCATTGTTGGGCTCCTGCATGGGAGTGTAATGTGTCACTTTGAGCGACATTCTCAATAAGACTTTCAACAATGCCACCTCAAGCAGCCGGCTGGGGGGGCTGTGATACTGTCAAGTTTGTGTTCATCCATGTGTTTTGTGTCCAGCTCTTGTGCTGTTGTGAAATGTCTGCTCTTTGTGTTTTACGTTGCTTTTGCTTTCTGTGTTTACTGGCTTTGGCTGTTGATTTTCCTTATGTTTGTGAATTGCTACAATAGAGGGAAACTTAAATTTAGGTCAAAATTTCTATTAAGAATGACAAAAAGCAAGCAGGCTTAGAAACAAAGTAAGTGTTTTGTCTATATGTGACTGTTAATCAGTCTTATTCACTTCATTTCTGTATGTGGACAGTGCCCTACACACCCACAAACCTCCTAAATTATTCAAACTCATTTCACCATCTCGCAGCACAAACAGCCCTTTTCTTTGTTGCAGGAGTTATAATTATTGTAACAGAAATTTTGTCAATTCTTGCCTGTTGTGAAAGGTCAGTAGCAGTATCCTAATTCAAGTCAAAGTTTCTAAAATTTGCTCTCGTAACACACCAAGCTCACATGCTTCAATGTCACCTGATGTCTCTCTCTCTCTCTCTCTCTCTCTCTCTTTTGAAGTTAGATTTAAAACTGTGTTTTGATTAGTCAAAAGACTTGAAAAGAGCTGTAAAAATACTCATTTACCATAAATGATGATGATTATCATAAATTGAAAATACGACCCAAGAGTTTCACATAAATTTTTACTTTTCTCTCACTTCGTGTTTCCAACTCTGTCAGGTGGATCAGTACAAAGTGACCAGTCCGTCACCATTAGGCTCACTGCTGCTGGTGAGACTGGAGAAGCAAAGGTACTGGGTGGAAGATAACTGGTTCTGTCGCTACATCATAGTGGAGCCTCCAGGTGAAGACAAAGTGCTGATGTTTCCGTGTTACCGCTGGTTTATCGGAGATGTCAAGGTGGAGATAAGAGAAGGAACAGGTAGGAAAGACTGGAAATCAACTTCTCATGGTGATCTGCAAACAAACTGCTGTGATGACAGCCAGTTCCAAACTGGTCCAGTGGAGCTGGCCAGTAGCATCAGTGGAAAACAGTTCACCATGTAAATTCATTTTAGTTAAGAATTAAAGATTGGTTTAACTTTTGTGCTGGCACAAGGTCAGGATGTTGACATTGTTATTTGAGCACATACGATTCTTTCAGTTTTCTGTTTCGTAATCCTGTGAGATACTAAACTGAGACTCAGGTTCTTCTTCTTACCTGGAAAACATCGTTTCTGCAGGAGTAAATGCAGGGCTAACTAACTAACTAAACTAAAAAATCTCCCCCAAGCCCAAAACCCAACCCCTTAACACTAAGCACTTACCACTGGAGGTCAGGTAACTGCTTTAAACAGGTAGCTCGGACAGGGACCACCAGCAGCCTTCAGAGAAAAGCTTAAAAAAACTCAGTCAGCCTGCAGAAGCTGAAAGTGCCTCACCTTCTCACACAGGAGGTAAGCTGCTTTTCCCCCCCTTTTTCCCAACTCACCAAGCTGTTGAGTCACTTGAGAAAATCTGTGTTTCACACACTCCCCCTACTGGCCAGCTAGCTCACCGTTGTCCTTTACGAAGATGATCAGGTGCTCTGACAGCACCCTTCAGACTTCCTCTATAATCCGGTCCAGCAGCCGGGTATAATGGTGGTGTGCTGCTACAAAATGAACAGCAGACACCAACAACAGATGACCCAGCTTCACGCAGTCTGCCTCCCTCGCATGACGCGGGCTGAGGACAGGGCGTGAGGGAGGAGATTAAACGAGGTGACCCACACCCATATGTTCCATTAAGCAGCCACAACATTCTCAGTTTGTGGGCAGTAGTCCTACACCTCTATCTCCTCTGTGTGTGAACTCTCCCAAACCTTTGGGCAGTAAGCAGGAGACCGTGTAAGTGTGACCTGTGACCTAAAGGGATAGTTTTTTTCTTTAATGTAGGTTTTATGAGGCTCTTATGCCTCGTCAGTGTCTGACCTGCAGTAGAAAACTGCCAGCGTGCTGCACCAGCAGGAAACCAATCAAAGTATAGCCGTAAATGGTACCAACAGCAACATCAATCAATCAAATTTATTTTTGCATAGCTCAAAATCACAAATTAGTTTGTCTCAGAGGGCTTCACAAACTGCACAGATGTGAGATCCTCTGTCCTTAGACCCTCTGACCAGGTAAGGAAAAACTTAAAAACCCTGAATCGATGGAAAGAATCAGGAAAAATAAGAAACCTGTGAGAGAACCGCAGAGGAGGGATCCCTCTCCCTTGGACGGACAGACGTGCAGCAGATGTCACATGTACACAACACAACAACAAAACAATCACAATGTTGCTGCTACATCTTGGATCATGAGAGCGTACAGATCCAGAAGGAAGTGGAGTCTATGCCTTCTTTCTGTTGATTTCCCTGCATGGTTTTCAGTAGTTTTTAACTTCCCAGATGACAAATGTCATTTGAAGTTCTCCATCCATTAGCTTGGCACCATTAATTTTTCTTCCAGAAAACTTCTCTTCTTCTACCACTTTGGAGGCCTGCAGGAAAGAGCCAGCAGAAACTGCAGAAACAGCCAATGCATGTGTGTGATGTAGTATTGTCACGTAAATCACAAACCCCAAGCAATGAACAGGAAAGAGAACAGGATTTTATTTATTTTTACACAACATTATTACTCACAGCTGGATGGCTGAATCTGATCCGAACCCGAACATAATTTCAACATCTTTGTTAGAATCTGGTATCCATCCTCTGATCTGCATGGCAGGCCTTCAGGAAGTTCTCTTGCTGCTGCTCATGATTTACAGGCCAAATAAATGGGGATAAATGAATGTCAGAAGAAACCTGAACCCTCCTGATCCTTCCTATGATGTCAATAAAAATCAGCGTTGACTGAGAGCGATTCTTGCTAAAGCTGCAACCGGCAGTACCGTTACCGAGGTTAAAGCAGTCAGGCATGTTTTCAACGGTGTCGCTGTAGCACAACCTCGCAGTTCTGAGGCTTGCTTGCTGCTGCTACTGTGTGTGTGTGTGTTTGTGTGTGTGTGTGTGTGTGTTTGTGCTGCTGTTATGGTAACCCAGACAAATTGTTCTGTTTTTAAGGTGATGCAAGGGTAATGAAACACTCTGAGGTAATTGTATTGAATTAAATACTGAATTTGTTGCATTTTGGTCATTGTTTATAACAAGTGGGTCAGCCAGTGACTTCTTTGTTAAATTTGTTTTGAACAGGGTCCTAACAGTCCAGGATATGGTTCAGGATAGTGGCAAGTATGGTGATTTTATTTTCTCTTTTTAAAAAAGTAATTTGATTTTCCTGTGTTTTAACAAAGAAGTGAAATGTATTATTTTATCATACATTATGTGTCAGTTCATTCATTTCTCTATGTATTGCTTTTTGCATGTGCCATCACGTCCATAGCTTGTTTTAGTCATTGTTTCTGTTGTGCATTTAGAATTTATAATTCCTGGTATGCGCAGGCATTAAATTTTGTCTGAAAAATTAAATCTATTGTTGGTTTGGACTTTGCAGTGTGATCTTTCACTGGTGTTGAATTTAATGCCTTTGGAACAGAAAGACATGTAAAGCAGTAACGTTACCTAGGGGAACATTTTCACGAACTTTAGATTTTTAACAAAGTAATTTTTTAAGCATACTTATGAAATTTCTTGGGGAAAAAAAGAGTACTTTTACACATATACACAGTTTCTTGGACTGCATACCTGATCCTACGTTCTCTACAAAGACTTTCATAATTTAAGAAACTGTATAAAGGATCAACTACCACAGGATGAATGTTGAAGTAAATAAAATATATTAGCAGTACATTAAAATCAACAGCATTACCATTCATTTTAGAAATGGAGTACTTTACAAACTGAGGCACCACCGCAGAGTTTTAAAAACAAGGGAGATCAGATAAGTCCGTTCGTCTGTTTTGTGTTTAATATAAATTCAGCAGACAGTTAATTTGTGTTTCATTAATGGACGTTACTGAATTACACTGGAGAGAGAAATGGGAAAAACACAAGAGTAGAGAGTTAAACACAGAATGAAAAGAGAGCTCCATAGGCTCTTCATGCAAATGACACATTCATATGGTAATATGATCGTGGCTTTGAAAGACCTCCATCTTAAGAACTATGGTAACATGACAACAAATATGCTGTTTATATGACACTGCAAGCATCGTGACTCATCCCAAGATTTACAGATCATGTCAAGCTGCTCCCTATTGCTCAGTCAACATGAGGATGGCACGTTGTATTCACTAAATCATGACGCAAAAAGCAAGAAAAATATTGAACAAATGTGTGAAAGAGACATTCACACTGGTGGCTTCTGCCTGTGAAACGATTCATGCTGTCTGTAGGGAAGGTCGGGAATGGTTTGAGAAAACACTTTATCCAGAGTTTTGTATTTTAATGTTGGACATACGAGCTCATAATACACCACAACACACGATGATGGTCACTAATAACTTATGGTAATGGTATCACACAATACAACCGTTTCTAACCATTTTCTTTTTTTATCTGGAAGACAACATCATGATCAACATTTAGAGAGTTAATTTATGTCTCAGCATGCGTGTGTGTGAGTATGTGTGTATGTATGTGTGTGTGTGTGTGTAATGTTAAGGCCAACCCAAACCTGATGATGACATGGGTTACCGTAGAAACAGATTGATGCAGTTTAACGTTTTGCATCAGCTCTGTGTCACCCCATGCAGGCTGCACAAGTATAAATCTGACATAGCACCCCTCTGTTTTAGATTTAGGACATGTCTCTCCTCTGTGCTCTTGCTCACTTTCAATGTCCTGCTTAAAATCTTCTTTTCTCGACAGACAGAACTGGACATCCAGGCTCTTGCTTTGGAAAATGCTGAAAAGCACGTTGGAAAAATCAAAACTCCTTTTGAAAGTGTGCAGTGGAGCTGTGCTCTGTGGCCTGTAGCGCAGTGGATGGAGTCTGCATTAAACTTGTTGGTGTGACCTGTAATGTGTTGGAGTAGTTCCAATAGCTCGGCCCTTTTCACGTACACCGTGCCCGCTAACTGGGAGCGGGAGTTCCATCTTGTTGAGGCGCCGCGCAGCAGTCTTCACTCACATAGCTTGTCCAGTAAATTAGTGCGTTTGAGGGAGTGCAAAAGAAATGCAGCCAGTCCTGCCAGATGTGTGGAAAAGATCTTACACTTTTATTTTGTCTGCCTCCTGTGACATGATGATTAAGTGTGTGCATAACAATAATGCCTGTGGGATTGACTCTTTAAGAAGGGCCTGCTCACCGTTAATCCCACATGCCACAACAGGACCCCTATCACAGCACTGAGATACTACTTTTGATTTGCATCAATAACTGTCTGAAAAGTTAAGGAATGCTGGAGACAAAACATGTGCATATCTATTCTCAGCCACATCCACAAATTTCAGAGATCTCTCCCCAACATCTTCATCACTCACGAATCTGAAGACGAAGGACATTTGTGCAGTGTTGCTGACATCTGCGATCCTGTCAGCCAGCAGCGTACATGGCTTTGCTTATCTGTAGTTATGTTTGTAATGGTGATCGATTGATATCCCTAAGGGAAAATGCAGAGTGATGACGTCAATGGTTGTGCGATGTTGTTGTGCTTGCTCTTGTTGTCGCATGGTGGGAGAACATCATTGAATAAACGGAGATGTTCAGTGGCACTCCAAATTAAGTTCACTGACTCTCGTGTTGATCATTTATTTGAAGATATTGTGTACTGTACCCTTGGATGTTACATTGGTGGCAGCAGTAATTGGACTTTTTTTTAATCTTTGGACATTGATATGGGACTTTTTGGCCACGTGTGGATCAGCACCTAGCCGCCAGCATTGTTTACATTGGAACGTCATGTTTTCCACAGTGAAGGATGAGGATCCTCTGGATGGATCTTGCGATGGTGATGGCCACATGGCTTGGTGGTCTGGCTCCATGAGTAACATTAAAGTGGAACTCCCACCGCCATTTTGTGGTGAAGGCCAGAAGCTGTTTGCTCCTTGAATTCAACAGTTTAAAGCTGCGTCCCACACGCAGACAGGAGGGGCGTCGAGCGCAAGCTACATGGCTACCTTAGTGAATATTCTCCTTACCAGACTGGATGGGGCTGCTTTCCTGCTGTGGGACAGTTTCCCAACCATGTGAAATGTGATTACGAAAGTGTGAATGAAAGGTTGAAGGAGGCTTTTGGACAGAAACAGCTCCTGCTGTATTTCCAGACATGTGTCTGCATGACCCCACCCAGCAAATGAGAGTTTGGAGGTTTATGCAGCTGATATCTCCAGGCTCATTGCTGAGGCATTTCTCAACTATGACTGTGCTGCTATAGATGTAGGGAAGTTCAGGCGTTTTCTGGCTGGACTTGACTGTGGGTTTCAGGCTAAGTGCCATGAACAGGGGGCAACAGACACGGAGGAGGCATTGATAATAGTGAGCCGCTGTGAATGAGCCAGGCAGACCATGTTGGGAGCATGCGCTGGGGTTTCCTCACTGTCCCCCAAATGCTGCTGTTGTGGCTGCTCTCAATACACCACAAATGACTGTTATGGACTGTAATGCTAACATGACAGAAAAGCTCCTCCATGTTGTGGAACACCTTACTGTGAAGCTGGATGACCTACAGACCGAAGTAAGGGACCTGAGAGTGGGTAACCTAGGAGCAGAAGTTGGCAGACGGTGCTCTTCTTTCCATGAGGACCAACGGCGTGGCACAGGGGTGCCCAGAGGACAACGGTGAGTCTGTCACTGCAACTGTGGCGGGCTTGGCTGCAACTCCACTGTCATGACCCACCTGAGGGACAACCGTGTTAGGGGCACTTCTCCAGAGTGCAAGCTGCAGAGAGGATACAGCACCAGGGAGTGGTCTTCTGGAGAGTGGGGAACCTGAGGCACCACTGCTGACTTCTCACCTTGCCGACCATGCAGCGAGGGCTCACAGGAGCTACACGATCCAGAGGAGCGACAGATGAGGTGTGCAGTGAGGTTTTTATCTCCTTCCAGGTGATCATCATCCCCTTGCTCCACATAGACGGTAGCGGGGAAACTTCCAGTAACCAGTATTGTGGCCCAGATGCCATTTTCACCACCCCAGGGCCAGCATGACGAATCGACAGCTTTATCTCCTGAGTGCGTGATGGACTCATGTTCTGTGGGTGAGTCCAGGCTTACTGCCTATAATAAAGGGCTGGTTGAAGGTGTTGAGGTGACAGAGCTAATAGACCCTGGTTCCAATGTTTCACCGATTTTTGCAGAATTTAGAAATTGTGCATGTGGTACGGGGGGGAAGACAGACTGTTCTGCTGGGTTTTGATTTTAATGACTCATGCTATTATGGACACTGGTCAGGGACTACTCCGACTTAGAGATGTTGAAATTCCTTTGTTGCATGCCAATGATTTCATACCCGAATGTTGTAACATTTCTATGTCTGTCGATGCTACTATTCCACCTTTCAGTGAAATGATTGTCCCTGCTCAGGTTGAGCCCCACCGCACTGCTGGGCCACCCATTCAGTCCTATCTAGGTTACTTGGAGCCTGAAGTGTGGGATAAAGTAAAGGATGGGTGCATGGTGGCGCGGCTGCTCAATTCACTTGATGCACTGGGAGGCACTTGGGGGTGTTGCACTGTGTTAATTAATGTGACTTGATTACCCCTGCACAGATTTCTGATACCTCACAGGTAGCTGTTTCACTGCCATGAACTAACTTTGGCCACCCTCCCTCCCCAGATCCCCTGGCCTCTCCACCACAGGCCTCGTTCTACACACTGTTGCATGATGGCTGAGATGTCAGGGAGCTCTTGCGGAGAGATACAGACATTTCACAGGTTCTGGCCTGACTGGAGACTGGTCAGAGACCTGATTGGTCAGAAGTGAAGAATGGTGGTCAGGGTCTAAGGAGGCTGTGGTGTGACTTCCAACAGATGGCTGTCATTGATGTACTATTGTGCAGGGTGGTTGACTCTACTCAGATTGTTGATTGTTGACGGAGAAGCATGTTCCGTTTCATTGAACAGCGTAGTGCCAGGAGGCATTCGAGTTCTTGCGGGACTCTCTTTGTGCTGAGCCTATCATGCACCACCGGGACTTCACCAAGGGGTTTACGCTGCACACGGACGTGTCTTGAGTTGTGGTGGGGGCCGTGTTGGCACAGGATGTGGACGGCCTGGAGAGGGTGGTGGCCTATGCTGGTAATTCCCTTAAGGTATCTGAACGAAACTGGTCCAAGTATGACAAGGAGTTATGGGCAATAGTGTTGTCTGTTTGTAACTTCAGACACTACTTGGGTCTTCTCTCCTTTACTATTGTCACAGATCACCAGCCATTAGTGGGCCTAAGACATATTCCTATTGACAATGACAGGGCACCGCAGCCGGTGAGCCCTGGAACTGGACCCATATGACATTGGCATTTGTGTGAAATGTTGGGGGTTAAGAAAACATGTACAACACCATACATTCTGAAATCTGATGGCATGGTAGAGCGATTTAATAGGACACTAACTGATCATTTGGTGAAAACTCTCCTGTCGTGCGAGGGGGAGTGGGACTGTTCCTTTTGCTTACAATACCAGCGTACACTCAAGCAGGGAGTTCACTCCTTTCTTTCTAATGCACGGCACAGAGGCCTGGACTGGATGTGGTGCTTGGTCCACTGGCACAGAGCGGAGTGTCTCTCGCGGGGGAATTTGCCAGTTCCCTCCGGAGGTCCTTGACCACAACATTTGATCAGGTGAGGGACAACAACCATTCAGCAAGCAAGAGACAAAAGACTTACTATGACACCAGACTGAGACATCCTTACATGGGGATCTTGTGTGGTTGAATGATCCCACGGAGGGTTGCCGTAAGCTGGCTCCCCACTGGAAAGGGCCTTACTTGGTACAACATATAATGGACAGGGAAGATGAGGTGGGGGTCACATATCAGGTTAGTAGCCTGTTTGGGGATGAGCCCCTTCTCCAGACTGTCCATCATGACAGGCTGCGGCCCTACAACCTACCAGTGGCCTATCCCTTGGAGGGCCCAGTGAAGACTCCCTTCTCCCTTTCCACACTTGCTGCGTTGCAGGGGGGTGCTGCTCCGCAGTGTAGCACCACAGGCTCGCCCCCTTCTCATGTCAGTGTGGAGTGGAGTGTGATCTCGAACAGAATGTTGGTCTGCCTGGTTCTCCGGAGCTGACGCCTGCCCCACCCAGGGTCTCACAGGTTGGGAGACCAGTACAACCTCCTACACGTTTTGGGGACTATGTGTTGGGATGAGTGTATTGCATATGTTGGTGTGTGATGTGATGCATTCATGATGTGGTCGTATTGTTCTATCACCCTGTTTTTTTCTGCTCTGGGTACCTCAGTGAGGGGTTAAATAAAAATCATGGCTGTGCAATATTTGTTGCTACAGGGTTTGTTATGTGTTTTAGTTAATTGTATTTTGTTTTTCTTTTGTGAGTTGGGGAAATGAGGGCATTTCTTTTTGTAAGAGGGAAGGAATGTAACGGTGATCGATTGATATTTCTAAAGGAAAACACAGAATGACACGTCAGTGATTGTACGACATTGTTGTGCTTGTTCTTGTTGTGTGCCACATGGCGAAAGAACGTTACTGAATAAACGGAGATGTTCAGGGGCGCTCCAAATTAAGTCAGCTGTCTCTCGTGTCAATCATTTATTTGAAGATATTGTGTACTGTACACTCAGACACTACACGTTTTGTACATTAGCAGCTGCACTGAAGAGGTCATTCTAAATTTTGCCAGAAGTGAAACAGCAGCTGTTGCCAAAAGATAGCACAGGTTGGCATCATACTCTTACAACGAAGAAAGTAGTTCCAAATAATTCCCTGACTGAAGGAATTAGAGCCTTTGTGTCTTCGCTGCGTCCTCTAAAGGGAAACTCCTGCTGTCTCGGTAACACAACACAGTCGATAAGTCACGTCAGGATCTCCCGCATCTTTGTCACCTTCTCACTGTGTACGCTCATCTTCCTCCTCTGCTGTTCATCCAGCTGCAGGTCCACTTGTGTGTCTCCAAAAGTCTCCAGTGTAACCACAGCCACTAGATGTCAGGCAGAGCGCTGTTGTTTGTTTGCTGCTTTGCTTAAAGTGTTCAGGCTGCCCAAACCAGTGGAAGTCCATGTACCGCTGTCTGTGCTGAACTGTTCGCCATGCTCACAGTAAAGTTCATTTGCTTTCAGTGTTAGCCATCTGTAGTGGTCAGAGTTACTAAGCCTTTGCCTGCCTGTCTGAGCTCACCCAGCTTGGGTCTTGGTCTTTTCCATCCACATTTTTCTTTTTTATCCTGGAACTTCTCCTGGAAAAAGGTTTCCAAATTAAATCAGCCAAGATGTCAGTATTAGCAGTCGCCACTCCTCTCAAAACTCACAAAATATGCACCTTAATTGGCTGATAATGATGACACCACTGGGGACCTTTTAGCAGTACCTAGGGGGATTCCTATTTAATTATTTATTTTGAATTATTATTTAACGATACCATTGAATTATTTATCTGTCTTCATAGTAGGGCCTGCAGAGAAGGCCTTGAAGGTGCTGACACACCTCCACCGGGTAAAACAAGCCTCTGTTTTTCAGTTTCTCTTGTCTCTACGAGTGTCTCAGGTTTTTGAGTCCTGTATTTTCATACATCTTCTTCCAAATCAATCATGAAAGTAATTTCTCCTGCCTGTTTTCCCTGTAGTTCAGGAGAAACTCATGTCAACTTAACAAGCCACACCCCTTCATGTAATGTCAGAAGGACTCGATCTGCTTAACCCTTACTTAACAATGCCTACTTCTACAAATACACTATCATAACAGCGGTGAAAAAGATGGATACATAATTTCTGCTTTTGTTGTCAATGAAACAAGTAAGAAATCTGATTATGGCTTGAAATTTAAATACAGTGTTGACCAGCTGCCGAGGTAAATGGTATGTGGAATGTCTGCACATGCTGCTTTTCTAGTCTTCCAACTTTGCAACAAAAAAAAGTCAGCATTCACCCACTCAAACACACACACACACACGGAACAGCCATCAGATGCAATTTGGGGTTCAGTGTCTTGCCCAAGGACACTTCAACATGCTGACCAGGGAAGTTGAGTCCAGGGCTGCCTCTCCCTAAAAGCAGAACTCTCGCTGTGAGGAGGGCCTCATGTTGCACTGGGGGCCTCATGTTATGTGTACTGGTAAAGCAGTGTCCCTGATGTGAGCAGTCTGTGGGGCCCCCAAGCTTGTCAGGAGAGTTTGAGAGGAGAGAGAGGAGGTCTGTCATCTACTGCACGCACTGCTGCAAAGACTGACAATCAACATCTGACCAATCACTGCTCAGAGCTGTGCACCAGTGCAGGTGAAGAAATGGAAAAGAAATGAAAAGACACTTTGCTTCCAGTGCAAGCAAGAGGGAAAAAAAAACAAAAAATGTTAAACTTTGGCCATATTTTACACTTCATTATATTGATATGATGTGAGCTTCAGTTAGCTTTGCACAGAAAGGTCCTTCAGAGGGAAACTTTTTGATACTTTGAGTACATTTCACAACCTGTACGTTATAACTTTGACATGAGTAAAGAAATTGAGTCAGTACTTCTACTTTTACCAGAGTCTGAAGAGAGAAAGAATGTTTGTACTTTTGCCTCCTCTGCATAGCAGTGCACTGTGGACAGGAGGCAGTGTCCATCAGTGTATTTGTAGCGTCTGAGGCCCGAAGGCTGTGGGCAGCAGTTTTAATCTCTGGGAGCTACATTCCTCTCTGTTCCTGAAGTCCGGGGTTATGTAGTGGTGCTGAGGATCGCAGCTCTCAGGGATTAAAACTGCTGACCATGGAGTTCTGCGCCAAGCCAGGGATAGGCCACAGATGCTAGGAATACACTGTTAGATGAACTCTGCCTTTCTTTTTCAGTGTGCCACTATGCCACCATGATGAATTTTGTTGTCACCATTTGTAAGGAAAAGGGGACAGATTACTCAGACAACTGCCATAATCTAACTGGCAGAGCAGGGAGGTGTGACTGGGCTGTGAACCAAACATATTCATAACAGGATTTATGGCAAATTGCAAGTTATTCAGTTTTACGCACCAAAAGGTTGTAATTCAAGTACAGTCAGTCATCATGTGTGATTACGTCTAGTTGAGAACTATGTACTCATGCAGCAAAGCATGAAAAATTTTTAGCCCAACACTTTAATAAACATGACTCCAGCTCTCACATAATTTCAGTAAAGACAGAGACCTAACAGTGACATAATGCCACATTATGCAGAGTGTGGTACTACTTACAGGAATGTTTGTCATCGTGTGCTGTTTGTTGTGTGTACAGCAGACACAGTGATGGTCACCCGAGCAGTAGCCAGCCATGGTGGATATCTGTTTGCCCCCTGAGAGCCTCTCCTCATCCTCATTCCTGACCACTTCTTCCTCATCATCAGGCCCAAGCTCTTTATCCACAGAAACTGACACAGTATGGTCATTTAAAGCCACACCAGAAGGGTAGTTATCTGACTGCCCATTATTAGACAGTTGAGGGAAAGATGATGAAAAGATTATTGTTGGTCCTTGTGTCATTTCTGAGGCACTTGTGCATGCAGAGTCTTTCTTTAGGCCTGGATGGAGATCCCCATTTGAAATTATTTTGGTGAGAGTGTTTCGTTGAATCTGCATTTCTGTCCATGACTGGACAGCACGGAATGAGGAGGAAGTGTCCAAATGGGGAACACAAGGGAGAAGGGTGCGTTTTGAGTCAGTCATGTAGGGAATATCCTTCCTGTGGACAATATGAGAAGCTGAAGATGAAGACATCTGGACAGAAAAAGAGCGGCTTGATGACTTGAGGTCTAGATTAGTGGACAGTGAAGGAAAGGGGGACAAAGTCAAGGAGGAGATTGCATCTGATGGGGCAGTTGCATATCTTGAGGGCTGTTCAGTGTTGACTGTTGTTGAGGATGACGATACTTTGTCTATAGATGAAAATGAATCTAGAGCTGCTTGGCCTTTTGCAGATAAAGAATTCATTTGTGATCCATCTGAGGTTTCAAAGCTGCCTGACTCTTCAAGCACAGGTGTTTGATTGGAAACCTTGATGGGTTCAGCCCAATAGACCTGTCCTTCAATATCAAGCTGCTGAAAAAGGCCATCCTCTTCTCCATTTTCAGCCTCTGAATCATCCACTGAGGTTTGAAATACCAGATCTGAACTGTGCTTCTTGCTCAGGTCCTTTGGTCCAACTTCAGCTCCACTCTGTGCCTCTGCAACGTTATCAAATAAAATTAAACTTCTCAAATCACTTTCTTTGCTCCTGATTTTCTTTTGACAGACTTTCAATTCATTTTCCCCTAAAAACTCATTGAAGCAGCAAGAAGGGACTGTTTGGTTACATACTTCCATTGAGACTGAGCTAGAATTATCTAAGTTGTTCACAACAACCTCTTGAATTCGCACGGTTTCAGTCTGTCCCACACTTTCTAAATCTCCCTTTACATTCATCTGAAGAGTGTCTTCTGAGTCTAAACTGAGGTGATCCATCTTAACACAAGTAACGTCTTGGACCAAACAGGTTGTGTTATTATCATGAGAACCTGATCTGTCCTGATGGGAGGTGTACGGCTCTGTCAGGTCTGGAATTATTGTAAAAGCTTGATCTATAATACAGTTGGCATCATTTGATCGTGATGACAAGGCAGACTGAAAAACTCGAATGGAAGTGCCTGGCGACAGGCATTGCAGTGGTGCACAACCCTTCGTAGAGCAGTCCACATCCAAAGAGGACAAAAGTAAGAGATTGTTCTCGTCCACTTGAGAGAAGAGATGGGATGTGTCTTCCTCTTTCTTGTAAAAATTGGTTTGTGAGTCAGAGATTTTAAATTCTCCTGAGCCGAGGAACAAAGGACTTTTCTTATTGTTCCCTAGACTTTGGGAAAGAGACTCAAGCAGTGAAGGAAATCCTGAAGAGGACAGGTAGTCAAAATCAAGATCAGTGTGAGGAGGCAGATATGGGGCAGAGTGAAACAGAAATGATACTGCATAAGTAGAGGGAGAGTTTTCATGCAAAGCCACTTTAGTCTGTTCTGACTGTGTGATCCCGTCACTACTGGAAGAGGAGTCATACTGTGTAGAAGACATAGCAATCATTTCTAAAATTGAAAAATCCAAATTTAGAGGGCAAGAAGAAGTTGAGGCAGGAGAAGGGGCACCTAAAAGTGAGGAACAGGTTGTGCCTTTAGATTCATGCCAAGGAGTAGATGGGTGGGGGGATGGAGCGTCCTTGTCCTCAGTTTTACTCGTCTTTAACCCTCTGAACAACGAGGCAGCTTGTGATGGGAAAGATGTAGAAGAGGTTGAGAAAACGTGGACAGGAGAACGGAGAGTTTGAGATTGGAAGTGAGTTACGTTTTGTAACTCAGATGAGAAGGAACCAGAATAAAGGAACTTATATTCCAATTCAGGCAAAGAAGCAGGTGGAGACTTCTGTGGTAGTTCTTCCATCTCTAAAGTCTGCAGTTCAGAGTTTGTTAGACATGGTGGGATAGGAGACAGGGAAGGGTCACAAATGAAAGAATATCCTAATGAAGGACAGGCTGAGGCAGGTAGAGATTTGTTCAAACCAGCAGAGGTCAGAGGTGAGGACAGAAGGAGTGACCTCTCCCTGCTCTGGCTGTAGTTGCTCCCTCCTGACGTAGCCTGCAAGCAGACGGACAAACAGACAGACAGTCAGACATGTTAACTCTTCTATCTACTGCATACTGTTCACACCATTTGTTAAAATTAAGACTGAGCAGATTCTCCTATAGTCAGTGTGAGTGATTTAAAAGTTTTAGTGGTTTAGTGTTGCACTGTCATAGAGCTGGGAGTTTGTGAGGACAGTAGAGGTGCTTTAGTAAAATCGTCTTTCCACTCAAATCAAATCTCCTTTTTTTTTCTTTAATTGTGGATTGTATTGTAAGGTATGTTTGTAAGATTTTCAAAGTAAGGTTCAGAGCTGATACTGAACGATGATTAGAAAATGCTGCAGACTTGTGATTGGTCAGAGTTTTCACCAGGACATTCTTCAAAACATTATAGTTTGAAATAATCAGGCCACATCGTAGCAACCATAACTTTTTTCCACTAACCTAACCCAGTTGTTAAAAAGCCCTCAAAAGCACACCTTAGTCAGTTTACAAAGTGCAGACATAAAGTACAAAAACAGCTCATCTCTTGTATATCCTCTGTTTTAAGAGTAGCTCAGTGTGTACTGAGTGTGTAGTTCAGCAAATGAGAGAGAATAAGTGGTAGAGAGTAACAGTGACTGTGAGTGGAGCTGAGCAAAAAGTTAGCAATGAGGTTG
>JAPXVT010000017.1:165339-180939 GCA_029823135.1 Acanthurus reversus | reverse complement strand
TCGATGAGCGAAAAAAACTCTCTGGAGGTCTTATTTGATGAGTGCCCATTCAGAAAAAGACCCTGGGATCATTTTTCACCAGATTATTCCTTTAAGCAGTCATCATACATTACATTATATTAAGAATGAATATCCCCTTTGAAATGATGGAGTTATAGCTCCATAGCTATAGCTATGCTTAGGAGTTTTTAAGGGGCATAAGACAACACAAAGAAGACCAATATTCCATACTGCACATGTACCTACGGAGGTCTAGTTGTCCGCAGCTAGGTGGTTTTGGTTTATTTCTTAAAAATTTTGTACAGTAGTGATCCAGTTAAGATTGTACTCAGTCTCAAATATGATATTTGTCTATTTAAAAGATCATTTTGCAAGCAAAGAAAATCACAGTTTATCACATAACTGCTGATCTATTTCGATCTCACTCAGACATCTCTACAGTGTGATGGAAAATTATATAACCTTAGTTTTCTCATAGTCCTGACCTTAATGCAACCCTTTGTTTCCTGTGCTGTATGGGCTCATTTGCAGGGTAGCTGTAACTGTTTAACTACAGAGCTGGTTTGCTTATCCTCACTCCCGAGTCTCACTCCCTAACTGAAACCACAAGGCGTGTTCTTTCTACTATAAAGGCAGCTACGTTTGATTCTATGCTTTGTCCTACACTCACACAGACTGGGAAGCGCTCTGCCTGACTGTTGGACCTTTCCTGCAAGAAATAAAACTCTTTAAAGGCCTTCTGGTTCTCCTCAACTTTTCGGATTCTCACAACACAGAATTTCCACAACAACAGCCTTTACTGTCAGTGATGCCAGAGAGCCGTTGTCAGAGCCGTTATGACAGGGCTGGGGTGTGGCCGGATGATGGTCACCCCTCTCCTATCTTGCACCGCATGTTTATGGAAAAACTGGTGCCAAATCCCTTGTGGTCCTCAGTAAGGGCGCATGGTCATGCAGCAACAAGCAGTAAGTACGTTTGTGTGTGTGTCAGTGTGCCAGTGTTTGTCTATCTTCTCTTGTTTTCTGTATGTTCTGTATATTTCTATGTTTTACTTGCTGCACCACTAATTGCCCTACAAGGACATAAATAAAGTTGAAGTGAAATGAAGTGCCAGCTTCCTACCTATCTCGAGACCATAACAGAGTTATGTGACAAACCTTAGGAGGCTGGACCCAAAGTCTATAAAGCATCTTGGGAACATGTCTTTTTCCTCTTTGCCTTTCTCACTTCATCCGAGACCAGTAAGTTGTTAAGCCAGTAATCCGTCACATTGTTGTGCAGACGCCTTGTGTCCCTGAGATTTTCCTGTGATTTTCCTGTTGCTACTGGCAGGTCAAGAAACTACTGGACATGACTGGCAACCTTGACCTGTGCCAAGTTATCAGAAGTCTCCTCAACATTGGGTGCTACTATGTCCAGGTGAACGTTTAGAGGAGCAAATGGAAAGCCCAAAAGAACGGCCTACTACAAGGCAGTGTACTACCCCCCTTCTCTTTAACATATGTACCAAAAAGGTGTTTGGCTTCAGAGTGATAAACTGATGGACTATTGATTTTGTCCATTAGGCCAAGGATGGCTGTACCATCTAAAAAATTTGATGATATAGTTCTCAGGGTGGAATCTTGTGCACTCATTTGTGTACAGTGTGAAGAGCACTGGGGAGCTAAAACAGCCCTAGGGGCTAGTAGGGGCTAGTGCTAATCGACCTTGACTCTGAGAGGGCATTATTAACTCTCACATGCTGGCTACAATTATTTAGAAAAGACAAGTACCATTTCAGAATAAAAGGATCAAAGTCCATCTGTTTGAATTCCTTAATCAACAAGTGAGGCGCAGTGTGTTAAAAGCTGAGCCAAAACCAACAAACAACAAACTTACATAGGCCATGGGGTCTTCCAGATGTTTAGTGACTAGGTGTATGACGCTGTCAATAGTGTCACTATACTACTACTACTATGTGCCACGCCCCTGTTTGTATGCAAACTGAAACGGATCTAATAATAAGTCAACCTCCTTCTTGACATGATTCTCTCAAAGCATTTCATTATAAATGATGCTAACGCAGCAGGCCTAAAATCATTGTTTTCCTTTGGAGAAGGTTTTTTGGGACAGGTGTAATTATCTATTTCTTCCAAAGGGTGGGGATAGTGTGCAGGTCCACAGATTTCTGGAAATTGAGCACCATGCTGCTGTAAGCTCGTCTGCTCATCTTTAAGGAGGAATGCAGAGATGCTGTCTGGCCCTGTGGCATTTTTTTTTTTTTTTTTTTTTGACACAGATGTGTTTTTTAACATGTGATTGGACCTTGTGAGGGTCAGTCACCACTCTCACAACCTGGTTGGTGACACATATTGACTCTAAAACTTCATTACATTCAAAAGAGAAGTTGTGGGTTTCACATCTCAAGAAAAAGTTATTCATTTGCTTTTTGCAGATTGTCAGGAGTGCTAAGACATTTTCTGGCTGGGGACATATTAGTGATAGCTTTCATAATGTCCCACAGTTTTTTGGAGTTCATTGAAAAACAACTCTGTTCAGTAATCTCCTTATGTCTCTTCCTGGCAATTCTAAGCACACAGTTAAGCTCCTTTTGTACGTTTTTCAGTTGCATTCTATCCCGCTTCTTAAAGGCCTTTTTTTCAAACAAATAATGCAGTCTTTAACCTCATTTCTTATTTCTCTCTGAGGTATCACATTGTCCACATAAAACTGGATATAATCAGTAACACACTCTAACATTATTCACATTCTTCTCATAACAGATACTTCACTTAGTTGAGAGGGAACATCCTCCAGTACTGTCACTGGTCCAAACCTTTCAATCCTTGGTTTGTGGTTTGCTGCTTTTGAGAACAGATCTGTAGGTGGGGATAAGATGCACTGTGTTATGGTCTCAGTTTGACTTTTGGGGTTCTGCTCTGCTCCCATAAGCGTTGTTCACACTGACATAACATTTGTCTCGTATTCTGTCCTCTCGTGTTTCACATTTGATGTACTGTAGAAAACCAGGAAGTGAGAGTACAGTGATTAAAGTCTCCTAGAATGTAAATTGGAGCATAAGGGGTGCATAGTAGTTGCTGATAACCATGGTCAGTGATTTAAGCAGCTGCAATTGCAGTCTGCAGTCTACGTGGGATGTAGACAGTGCGGATGATGTTCCCAAAGTTGAGGGGAAAAATACGGCACTCTTAAGCTCAAACACATAAGTTCAACATTGGGTTAAAACAGTCTTGCACAACATTTGAGACTTTGTACAGCTAGCAAGACAGTTAACATTATGAAGAAGGGGTTGTGGAAGAAGTTTCTTGTTTGAGGATTGTTGTTTTATCTTTTCTTCTCTATTTTTCCTTCTCTTTTTCCTCAGTTTTATTTGTCCACAATTTTTCCTCCATACATTTTGTAACACTGAAAGAAGAATAAACAGAAAATAAACATTAAAGAAAGGTCTACTGTGTCTGGTTACAAAAATATACTGTTTGTTGTGTCCTGAACATGTCACCATGTTTGTATTGTACAACACATATTATCATGTATAAAAATAAAACGACACATCTACATTAATAACATAAATGTTATGCTCTTTACACACAATTAACGCTATAGTGACTACACAGATGCAGGCCCTCCTGTGGACAGTCTAAAAAATTACATCGCCATTCTTTAACTTTAATCACAGTGTGACATGCTAGCGCAAATAACTCAACCAAAATAATATTAAAACCTGATTAAATCTATCAACCAAAGTAACACCAAGGTAAATAAAATTATACTGTTAATCACAATTTCCAAAGTGTCATTGCTTACAAAGATTTAACTGAGGCTTGTAGTGGAGTCAACTCAAAACTGTTTCCGTGCTGAGCTGACTGCCATGGATGTATTATTGAATAACTGGATGCCTTGTTGCTGCCTGTTTGAAAGATGGCGCCAGGCTGTTCGGCGACTCATCTGCCACGGGCGCTCTGTATTGTGCTTGCTACAGCTCTATTTCTATGTGTTCTGCTGGATGTTTCTGCATTGCTTTGCTATGACCGCTTAGCTTTGCTTAACATTCGTGATTTTACTCTTCGGGAAGCTCGGACAACCAGATCTGAGTCAGGAAATTGGATCCCACCACCACCGCCTCCCGTTCTGTCAGGTGTACCCGCTTACCTGCGCCGTACGCCGGCAGCTCCTCTCCGTAAGAAGCGCTCCAAGCGTAGGGGAAAGAGGGGAGGTCTGCTTGTAAAGTTTAAGACCCAGCAGTGGGCTACCACCCGGGAAACACGTCGGCGTTTGGTGCGATGGCTCCGACCTGTCGTCTCCTACTCTCCAGCAAATCCTGTCAAAGTCACCCTCGACGACGGCACTGCTCCACGGATTCTCCACCCGGCGACTCCTGCTCTTCCAGTTGCAATTCCAAAGGCGTCGACCGGACCACAACGTTCTCAAGTCTCCATCCCTGGCTCGGTATCCTGGCGCTCTCGGCGTATGTGTAGCCGTGGCGTTGACCACTCTACCCTTCGTCTGCTGAAGCGCTCCAGCCCAGCACCAGCCCCCGTTAGCAACGAACTAACCCTTCGGATGGCCTTGATTAACGTTCGCTCCCTGGCGAAGAAAACTTTCACGCTCCGTGACTTCTTCTCCACCCGCCAGTTGGACTTTCTACTCCTTTGTGAGACGTGGTGCTCTCCCGGGGACAACACACCATTCTCCGAACTCCTTCCAGCGGAATGCAACTTCCTGAATGCCCTGCGGACCACAGGTCTGTTTACAAATCGCTGTTTCAATGCCGGCAGATTCACCACGATGCTGTTATGAGCTTTGAACTGCAACTTTTCGAAATAATTCTGTCCTCTCCTGTTCTGTGCGCTGTGTTTTACCGCCCCCCCAAATTCAACAAAGACTTCATTCACGACTTTGCTGATTTTTTGTCGGGGATTATTATGAAGTATGATCACATAATAATCTGCGGTGACTTCAATGTACACGTCTGCTGCGAATCTCAGCCACTGGCTCGGGACTTTCTTAATCTCCTGGACTCACTCAGCCTCAAACAATCAGTTTCCAGTCCAACGCATGAAAAAGGGCACACTTTAGACCTTGTGTTGTCCTATGGTGTTTCTGTCACTGTAAATGAAGTCTGTGCAATGTCGTTCTCTGACCATTCACCGATTTTGTTTACTCTGTCGGTCCCATGCTCTGGACTCCCCTCCCGTGTTTCTAAGCGACTCTCACGCATGATTAACCCCTCAACTGCCGGGCACTTTTCCACAGCTTTTAGTGCCTCCCCCATATGTGCCCTGGATGCTAGCGCCAACTTGAGTGCTGAGGAACTACTGTCCTTGTTCTCCTCAACCTGCACAGACATCCTGGACTCTGTTGCCCCACTCAAGTCTACACAAAACAAATCAGCACCCACACCCTGGCTAAATGACTTTACCCGGAACCTTAGACGAGCCTGCAGGCGTGCGGAGCGCAAGTGGGCTAAAGATCGGCTCCATGTCTCCCTCCAAATCCTCCGTGATTGCCTAGCTGACTATCAGCGAGCCGTTAAAGCAGCCAAGTCAGAGTACATCTCCACCCTGGTTTCCAACAACTGCCATAAACCCCAGGTTCTCTTCAGTATGCTAAACTCACTCATCAATCCCCGCGATGAGTCTCCTGTTGTTCCTTCCCCTGCTCTCTGCGAAAGCCTTCTCAATTTTTTCATTGACAAAGTTTCTGCACTCTGGCCAGCTGACTCCTCTGCCATCCCTCTCCCTCCCCCTCCCCCATTTTCCCAGCCTGCTGTCTTGGAGCAGTTCGAGCCCATCTCCCTCTCTTCCCTTTTAGACGCAGTTAACCACCTGCGCCCCACCAACTGCCCCTCTGACAGCCTTCCCTCCCGCCTTCTTAGAGAAGTCTTCAATACGATTGGCCCCACCATCCTCCTCCTCATTAACACTTGCCTCTCCTCTGGTTGCGTCCCGGCTGCTTTCAAACACGCTGTGGTGCAGCCCCTCATTAAAAAGAAAAATCTAGACCCCTCCATCCTCTCCAACTTCAGGCCCATCTCTCAACTACCCTTCCTGTCAAAAGTCCTTGAGCGAGTGGTGTATGTCCAACTGCAGTCCTTTCTAGCCGCCAATAACATCTACGAGAAATTCCAGTCTGGTTTTAGAACAGCTCACAGCACAGAGACAGCTCTCCTGAGGGTCCAGAACGACCTGCTTCTAGCCGCTGACGCAGGAAATCCTGTGATCCTGGTGCTGTTAGACCTCACCGCAGCCTTTGATACGGTGGATCACAGGATCCTGCTGTCATGGCTGGAGCGGTACGTGGGCATCTCAGGAGTAGCTCTGAGCTGGTTCAGGTCCTACCTGGCCGACCGCAGTTTCTCAGTCCAGCTAGGAGAGCTCTTCTCTACTGCTGCCCCCCTCTCCTGTGGGGTTCCTCAAGGGTCCATCCTTGGTCCAGTTCTCTTCCTCCTATATATGCTGCCCCTAGGGGAAATCCTTTCCACCCACAACATCTCCTTCCATTGTTTTGCCGATGATGTCCAGCTATATCTCCCTCTTAAGGCTAATGGACAGGTTGCACTCCAGTCACTCCTTGATTGTCTCGCCGACATCAGGGAGTGGATGGGTGCAAACTTCCTTAGCCTTAATGAGCGCAAGACCGAGATATTAATCTTCGGCAAAACTACCCCGGCCCTCTCCACTGATGTCCTAGGCCCCCTAGCCTCAAATATCCGACCCTCTGCCAAAAACCTCGGGGTGATATTTGACACCACCTTTAAGTTTGAGAGACAGGTCAGTGCTGTGGTCAGGAACAGCTTTCACCATCTTCGCACGCTGGCCAAGACCAAGTTCTACCTGTCTCCAAATGATTTAGGTAGAGTAATCCATGCCTTTATAACAACACGGCTGGATTATTGTAACGGCCTCTATATGGGCATCGAGCAGTCTCAGCTCCGCCGCTTGCAGCTGGTGCAGAACGCAGCCGCTCGCCTCCTCACATCCTCCAAAAAGCGCGACCATATCACCCCGGTCCTTGCCTCACTACACTGGCTCCCCATCCGCTACCGAATTGAATTCAAACTGCTGCTTTTCACATTCAAATCCCTCCATGGCCTCGCCCCCACCTATCTGTCGGAGCTCCTCCACCACCACACCCCTGCCCGAGCTCTCAGATCTGTTGACCAGCTCCCACTGGAGGTACCGAGGTCTCGGCTCAAGACCAGAGGGGACAGAGCATTCTCTGTTGCGGCCCCCAAACTCTGGAACGCTCTCCCCCTCCACATCCGAGCTGCCCAGAGCCTGGGAGTGTTCAAGTCCCTTTTAAAAACGCACCTCTTCTCCCTTGCTTTTAATGTTGCTTAGCCTTCCATTTAATCTCTGGTTGCCCATTTTTATCCATTGCTATGCACTGTTCTTTGCATCGCTGCACGTTTAACTTTGCTGCCTGTTGAAATATGTTGTTGTTTTTATGCCTAGGCACTTTTATACCCGTGAAGCCCTTTGGTTCAGCCATGCTGTTTGTAAATGTGCTATACAAATAAATTGACTTGACTTGACTTGACTTTTTTTTGATGATCCAGCAGTCTTCCCACATATGAACATTTTTTTTATTATCTTCACATTGATATTAAATGTGACACATTCACAGTCTGTGATTTTTTTCTTGATCATCCTGCGTCTGATGGCTGCGGTTGCTTTTTGTCTGAATTATCAGTTTGCTCCTCATATTTAAAAGCTGTTGCTCTGCTGCCACTAACTGCTCAGTCCATGTTTGTGATTGGTCACATGCTTCAAACTCCGCCTCTTTTATGTGAACATGCTCACGTATAAATGAGGAAAACTTGAGTTAAGTGATCGAGTTGATAACCAGCTTCGTGTGAGCGCTTAGCTGGATGGCTTTTGTCAGGTTTAGTGAAGCTGGATAACTCAAGCAGATCCAGGACGTGTTACACACACCTGCTCAGACAGTCACAGGTGCTGCTGAATGACTGCTTTATGCTCTGTAGGTGCACTCAGTCAGTTTGCTCTGCATCACCAGGTATCCCATCATGCTTTGTGCAGCATATCTGCCACATCACATGACCAACTAATGAAAGAGAATTTTGTCAGGCCTCGTGCAGTTAAACTGCTCTGTTACAGCTGCTGTCTGTTTGGTATTAGGTGATGCGATCCAGGTTTGAAGCGTCATGGTTCCAGCTCAGCCGACTTAATGTGCCTGTTGAGATCTGATTGCAGTGTGAAATCTGAGAATATTAAGAACTTTGATGAAAAACAAGTGTAAATTCAGAGTTCAGTGATAAAATGTAATGACCAAAAAGAAACCCATGATATTCTTCATATTTACATATGACCCAGAAAACAAAACAAAACAAAACAAAAAGAAAATAAAAAGGAAAGAACCAAACCTGGTCTTCCTCTCTCTCCTCAGGTGCTTTCTGCTCTGGACATACTGCAACCTCCACACATCGACTACTTTGAAGAAATGTATCCTTTACTGTGGATCACTTTAAAACCCCTGAGCCTCTGGCCTGGTGGTGTGGCTTGCACTCAGGAACACAGGGACGCTCGCTGATGCCTCATCAATGTGTGTATTCTCTCAGCTGGAATGAGCAGGACTCGACAGTGCAAGTGTTTCACTTGCAGTTGTGACTAGTCATAGATGTGTGAGAACAAGTCATAAGTTGTTTTTCCAGGTTTTCTAGAACAGTGGTTCCCAAACTTTTCAGCCCGGGACCCCCCAAAAAATGACACCAAATACTGGGGACCCCCATTGACCTTGGAGGAGGCACATAACGTTACGCACAGCCACGCACACAAACACTGTAAAGCCTTTGGAAACACAAAAGAGCAACAGTTTAAAAACCATAATATTATTTCAAAGTAATCTATGACAGACTGTTACAAAGAATATAACCAGAATTTCTACAATGATAGGTTAAATATGCTATTTTAAATTATTTTTAAAATATATTTGTTCTTTGGAAGGCATCTCGTGACCTCCCGGGGGGTCCGGACCCCCACTTTGGGAACCACTGGTCTAGAACACAAACACAAACTAGGAAAGGCAGGACCCAAAATAACCCCCGCTAAGAGCTCAATACAGGTAGATTTTTTGATTTGGTGTGTAAATTTCAGGAGCTGTCCAATATGTTGCCGCAGCAACATATGAACAGAATAGAAAATACAGCAAATAATCTCTGTGGCTTGGACGGCTCAGGCGAGAGCAGGAGCTCTGACAGCGGGAATCACAAGAGCTGCAGCACAATGTGGTGACACGCAACCGGGCCGAGCCCTCCGGCAAAAAGAAAGAGATGAAAACATGAAAACGAAGCTGGAGAATCAATAAGAAGAGTGTCAGAGAGGACCTGGCTCATTAACGACGAGGCGCTGCGACCATGACACGCGTGAGAGCTTCCTGAAGTCCACGCCTCAGGCCCCACGGGCCTCTGTGTGTGTGAAACAACATGCATGTCTGCAGAGGCACAAAAAACTCAGACAGTTAACAACAAACCCAGTGACTGGCAGCTTCCTGCAGGCCGCGTCCCAAAGTCTTTTTTTAAATTTGCACTTTGTAGCTTTTTGCTTTGTTGCACTTTACAAAATACATTTTTGTTGATGCTCTTGGATGTGTGTCTGTGTTTTCACTTAATTTCCTTTTGGTCAGCTACGTAGTGACTGAACTGATGCAAAGTGACCTCCATAAGATCATCGTATCACCACAGCCTCTGAGCTCCGACCACGCCAAAGTCTTTCTTTATCAGATTCTACGAGGTACAGTCTCAAAAAACACGTTCTCACTTAGAAAACAACACTGATGAAATGTGCAGCTATGCATGTGAAAACACGGAGTAATGGTCAACATTTTTCAGCATTGAAAATTTCAGTGTTTTAGGCATGATGGAGTGATGTGTACACCATTGAGTTTTTAAATTAAGAGCTGGTCTCTGAACTTCTGTATAGATTAAAATCAAATCAATCGTTGTGTGTGGCTCAACTAATACTGACGACCGTGAGCCCTTTGTTTTTATGTTATTGAAATAAAAAGCTTGCTGATTGTAAGTTAAAATGAAAAATGTCAGTCTGACAAAATAAAAATGTCTCTAAATAATTAGTAAAGGAAAAGCAAGACTGAGGTGTGAGTTGTCACGGTTATCCTGTTCTTTTGATTCTGACCTTTTTCTTTGCTGGGAGTTTGTTGAATATTTAAAGGAGTTTTAAAATTGTGCCCGTAATCCTTCGTCAAACCGCCATGCTGAAACTCCTTCGTCATGTAAAATAACTGACAACATGTGAATGTTTCCAGACTTCTGTCTAAATCTTTGCTTTGTTTTCTGTCCAGTCCTAATTCAGAGTACAAACCTTTTTTAATTCATCCTACTCCAAACTCCCTCTGTCCCACAGAGATGGCTGTTCTCCTGTGTACACAGTATTCAGTGTTGACAGACCTCTGATGAATACAGCTGTGTCTCTAGATGCAGCACAATTGAACTAACTCTAATAGTTATATACTGCCAGTACATTAAGCAGGCAAAAATTAGGGCAACAGTACAAGAGCCTCTGATTGTCAGCATGCGTACTCAACCGCTTTGTTGCATGAGAGCCGGTGAGCAAGTCGGGTCAGTTCTATTAATTATAGCACCAAATCACAACACTTAACATACAGAGCAGGTCTGGAGTAACTATAATTAAAAGCAAGCACTGATTTAGTTATCCTGTGGAAAAATGAGCGTTACAAAACAAGGTTGTACTGTCTGACACCTGATGTGATTTTCTAATCATTTGTCTCTTCCTCTTCCACCAAAACTACCAGGACTCAAATACCTTCATTCTGCGGGCATTCTTCACCGAGACATCAAGCCAGGAAACCTCCTGGTCAACAGCAACTGTGTGCTCAAGGTACGTGGAGCACGCTGCATGGCAACTGAGTTAGTCAGACAGAAAGTTCATATTTACATCCCCACTGAGGACAGCATCACCATATAAGTCTTTGTGAATTCTGCCCGTCTGTGTGATAGTCAGTACTAGGCTCTGGAAGGTTTCAGGTTTTACCGGTTCGGTCTGGTGTACAGGCTTATTATGTTGTGCAAATAAGCAATATTGGCGTTTATCAGTAAGCCAGATCCTGGCAAACCTCAGCAGCAACATGTTCGACAGCCAGCGGCCCGACGCATGCACACATGGCCGTCAGAACAGAGCTGTGTGTGAACACACTGAGCTCCTACAACACGACTTTATCACCACAGGATTATTTTATGAACACAGATGCGACGTGGTGACGTTTTCCAATGTTTCTTGGACTTCCACAAGAGACAGAGAGCAAAAATGATTATGCTGCTGTAGTTTATGACAAGAAATAACAAGTCCCCCCCCCTCCTCTCTTGACGCTAACTAGCTAACGCTAACGTCCCAACTGTGGCTGTTTGTAACTTAACAGTCATGCAGATGATTTCATTAACCCGGACACAACGTCATTAAGTTTTCAGCCTGTCTCGGACCTCCACAACTGATTTAGTGCAGCAGCAGAAAATGTTTGCTGACCGTAGGCTAGTGGTGAAAGCCGGTATTACAGGTTAGGTCCGGTATTGAGCTTAATGTAAAACCGGTTTAGAAAATTTAACACCGCCCCAAGCCTAGCATTGACTATTAATGGTTGACTGTGGGTGTGGAGAAGGTGGGACACAGGATTGATCAACCTGTGCACTCGCACACAAGGTTTTAAAAATCTGAATGTGTTTTGGCTTTGTTTTTAATGTCTATTGGTTTAATGTGGATTTTATGCACAGTTTTAGAAACGAGACTCCAGGTCTGCTGTCCAGGATTCTGTTTTTTATTCAAGTTTTATAAAGCAAGCATACAGCCTGTGACAAGCCTGTTTTGAATGTTTTGGTTTTAGATCCAGAAGGTGGTGCTGGCACTGGGTGATTACATGGGGGCCAACTGCTATGCCTGCATCGGAGGAACTGACATCCGCCATGAACTGCAGAAGCTGCAGGCTGAAGCCCCTCACATTGTGGTGGGAACTCCCGGCCGTGTCTTTGACATGCTGACTCGCAAAATGCTCTGTAAGTCATCATGTAGAGTAATTATGACAAATATTGACCTGTCTGGAAGTTTACTTTTTAAGTAATTGAATTTGAAAAATATTCATTCAGAGTTTGGCTATTTTGAATTGGCTATTTTGAATTGGCTATTTTGAATTGGCTATTTGAAAATACCAGCGAAGTCACACTGTGGGGGAAAAAAATCCACCTTAAATGCTTGCTCGCTACATTTGTGTCAAATAAAAATGAGGTGGTGTGAAGTCAGGTTGTGGTTCTAGAGGTGAAAGTTTTCTCTCTTATGTTAATGTAAAATCAGAAAAAAATGCTGTATAATGATGAAACTCATGCGTGTCAACTGACTCTGTAAACCCCTGCTGTGTTTTTGCTCTGGTTGGTGTTTTGCTAGCTCGAGTCTTAAGCGCTGCAGGAGTCCAGAGGCATGATCACAATTTACTTTTTCTGAATACAGCAACCTCACACCTGTAAGAGGGTGATATTACCTTGTGTTGAAAGTTGGGTCTCTTAAGCAGAAGATGAGAAGATTGTCTGAAAATACAAAAAACTACGTTCAGAGGATTGGTGTAAGTCATCACAACGTACATGGCAAAAACTCACGTGAGCGCGACTTTTAGTTTTGAGACTGCGACAGGCACCGATTTTAGAGGGAAAAAAATTCAGATTACACCGCGGTTGCTGATAGTGAACTTTTGAGCTTGAATGTAAACAGACCTTTTCTATGTGGATTGTTGACCAATTATTGAAATGATATGACTATGCAAAGGTACTTCTAAGGCTGCCTTTAGAAAAAATAATTTTAATATTGAATACTTGCCATCATTATACATGGTGATCATTTTTTAGAAATGAACATTGCAAAAAAAATTTTTTTACAAATTCTAAAACATCTGTACTGTTAAGTATGAGTCAGCTGCTGACTAATGTAACAAAAAATATAAATTGTTTTTTTACATAATAAAAATGAGCTGATATTATGGGCTGGCTTATGTCGGGCGAGCTCCACTCATGTGAAACTCAAAGATAGTCACTTCACTGGTTATTGGTGTAGTTATTAGATTTATAGATCGTCGCTTTCTTCCCAACTTAGTTTAAACTGTTAACCATTAAATTGTTGAGCATGTTAAATTAAATTCCTAAAGATGTGCTTTTAGCTCATTTTGCTCGCTAAGTTTGTTTGTGGCCTCAAAAGTTGTCGGGCAATGTTAACAGAGGGAGGTCAAATCAATACCTGGGACCACAAATAAAAACAGATACTTTATTAATCCTTCACAGGAAATTGCATCGTTAGAGCAGCAGCTACCTCATTCTGTCATCACACACAAGCAACAAAAGAGAACCAATGTGAGACAAACTCATTTAATCACTGTCAAATGCTTTACATGCCACAGTTTTAACAAGAGAAATGTTTGACGGTGGAATCTGCTGTGCTGATTCCTCCATTGAGCATCACAGTCGCAGTGACATGAATCACCATCAGGAGACTAAAAGCTGTCACTGTGCTCATGTCAGTGATGTGTAACGTTGCAAACTTTGTGAGGGGAAAGGTAATGAGTGTAACTAATGTACATAGTGTAGACTTGTTTATGCCAGAGATTCATGCGCATTCATGCCAAAGAGGCAAATTAATCTGTCTTGAAGTTTATTATTTTGTCTTATTGCTAAGAATGCTGGAGCAAAGAACATGTCCATGTGCCATGTCTGTGTATGGATAGCTGCTCTAGCTACACCTGTCTACATTTAAACAGCATTTACTGATGGCTTGACCTTTTTATCATAAGATGGTTAAAGAAAAAATGTAAGCAGGAGTATATGATCTGCATGGTGGCTTAGTGGTTAGCACTATTGCCTTACAACAAGGGGGTCCTGTGTTTGATGCCCAGCTGGGGAAGGACCTTCCAGTTTGGAGCTTGCTTGTTCCCCTCATGTCTGCGTGGGTTTCCTCCCACCATGAAAGACATGCATTTTAGCCAGGGCTCGACATTAACACTTGTATGGACAAATGGGGCGAAAGGGGGAAAGATTTTTTTTATTTTTGTTTTTTAAAACGGTGTGAGCTCCCCTTCGGACTGTCGTGTGCTCTTGTAAATCATCCTTGTTGTACAGTGACATATTTTTCGATGTCCGCTTCCAACTCCTTCATCTGTAGCATTTAGTCATTTCCTCTTCAGTTTCCTTAAGTAACTCCAGGAGATTATTTGGCAGGAGCTTAATAGCAGCTCTCCTCAGTACTCAACGCTCTCAGTGTCCTCACATAATTCCTCTTCAACTGTCCGCAGCAGCTCCGTGTCAGACGCTCGTTTAACTCTAACATTGCGTCTCGGTAAACATTCCATTTTATCCGGTGTCCGGGTAACGTTAACATTACTTCGTTAGCTGTTAAACTAGCTGCAGCGATCAGCTGATAACAATCTGCTGTCCTGAGTTTCAGCATCAAATGTGGCGACTGAACTGTGACTGTAAATTATACAGAAAATATCCGAGCATCACGTTTAATAACTGAACTGTTTACTGAACAACTGCATTAACAAACAATAACAAACAAAAAGCACTGCATGTATCTTTCTTACCAGTTTGTTTTTTGTGTTTTGTTTATAAACATAAATAACTTTTATTGACAAATCAGTTTTAATTTGGGTGCAGTCCTTGTGCTCTTCATATACTTGCTATCAGTGCTTTAAGTGGAAAAACAATAAGTGCCCGTACTTCCCTTTTTCACCTGTTGGCGTGTGCATTGTTTGGCTGGTATCCGCCAATCATCAAGTTTTACTCCTCGTTCTGAATTTTTACAGTTAATAAAGGAAAAGCTAATAGAAGATCATGCTAACTTTCACAAAATTAATGTATTGAACAAAGGAGGCCTGGTTTTCTGCCTCTGTATTTGAAAATGTAGGCTATATTTGACTGTCAGGGAGCTGTGACATCATCAGAATCCTGTTCGCGGTCCTACGCCAACATTATTATCTTTTTTTTTCTTTTTAAAAAAAAAACATTTGTTCGCTCTTTCACGTTCATTCTACATTGCTGTGACTCGCTCTGAAACGCAGCCGGTGGGTGTTGACGGACGACAGAGCACGAAGCAAACGCGCAGCGCAGCCGTTCCGGAGCGCGCACAGCGGGTGGATGCAGTGTTGAGACGTTCCACTTCCGAGAGAACAAAAAAGTAAACGTCATGTAGTCCATGGGAGAAGAGAGAGGTGAGAGTCACGTATTGCAACCTAACGACATGAATCGCCCAGAGACATTGTGGTACAGAGAGGACAGGGAACAGTACTGGCAGCTTGTGTGAGGTCCGGTACGCTGTGAAAAGTCCCGGTACGCCAGGGGGCTCAAAACTAGAGGTGGAGGTACTGCGTACCGGTGCATACCGGCCCACTTACAGCACTGCTTGCCAGGGGCGTAGCTAGAGATTTTGGGCCCCCAGAAAGAAAATTACACAGGGCCCCCCTTAGCTGGCTGGCCAAGCAAAAATTTTTGCATCGTTGTATCTACAGGTGCTGGTCAATAAATTAGAATATCATGAAAAAGTTGATTTATTTCAGTAATTCCATTCAAAAAGTGAAACT
>JAPXVT010000017.1:149952-160546 GCA_029823135.1 Acanthurus reversus | reverse complement strand
AACAGTACAGCTTGTATAAGCCTTTTGGCTCACAAATCCTACTGTTTCCACCCCGATAGCTATACAGATGCACCAGGCAGGTCATGCAAGCCTGAAAGGGCGCTACTAACTTTCAATCCAGCCAGAAGAAAACTTGATAAAAGAAGAAAATGAAAAAAGTTGTCTTTTCTTCATGCTCGATGGCCAAATCTGCTGCGCTGATTTCTCCGCTGAGCATGGGAGTCGCAGTGACACCGTGAAACACCATAGAGAGACTGAAAGCAATCATTGCGCATGTGATGTCAGTGGTGTGTAACGTTACATACTCTGTGAGGGGAAGGGTAATAAGCGTAATAAATGTAAAGTGTGTACTTGTTTATTCCATAGATTCGTGCACGCTCATGCCAGAGAGGCAAATTAATCTCCCTTGCAGTATTATTGTCATTATTTTGCTATTCTAATTAAATTAATACAAAAAGTAATTAAGGTGGTAGTATGTTTCTTTCAAATTGCACGTGCTGTTGCGAAATTAGTGGTAAATGGAATTTCTTGGAAACTGGGCCATGGGTAAATTTACCTCCAAGATGAATCACTTATCGACACAGCTTCAGATTTTTCTTCTGCTTATCTCTGAATCAGTTAACTTACTAACTGTTACAACTCTAGACTTAGACTCTAGATGTCTCTATATGTCCAGCAATTTGTCTGTCTTGTTTGGATGAACTTAAAGGTTGCACTAAAACATAACCTGTAAATTTATTCAACAGTGCATCTTAAGTCAGAATTCATGGGGCTCTGTATTACCTGCCCCTTGGAATATACATCTTTAACATTTTCTGAACTATTTCAGGATTTCAAAGTGAAGAGCTTATCATTAGGTGCTTTTTTAATCAAAAGACCGGGATATAACTCAACTCAAACACCAAAGTTGTGCCACTCTGGTGTGAACTCATAAACTTTCCACAGAGGAAAAATAAATTTAGAACATTTCCATCTTCACAGGAACTGGTGTCATTTACGTTTCTTTTTGATTTTTGAAAAGGACAAAATGAGAATCTTCTGTATGTCAAGTGTTAATAGGAAAATGACTCACCCACAGAAACTACGTAGATAACTGTTGACAGGATTTGGTTACTTTAGCGCCTAGTCCAACCTCAACAGTTTCTTTTTCCTGTTCAATAGAGAGCTCGTCAACATGAGATGTGGTTATTAAGTGTGTGTATTCTTACCGTGAGACAGTTTTTATCACAGTACAAGAAGGAGGCAGAAACGCTGAGATGACAGCTTGCAGCTTGAACACTGTCATCATTTTAACAATTTATCTGAGGTCCATCCTTCAACCATGCTATGGTAGGATTCTTTATTCCACCATCTACTTTGTAAAGAAATTTAGGTTGCTCTTTCTTCCATTTTAAACTTTTATTTTTCTAATATGTGTACAATAATAATACTAATTATTATTATTTACCTAATGATCCATTGATTCCCTATTGTTGTTAAATAATAGATGATTCCATTATTGTTGTTAAAAGAATTTGTAGTCATTTGTAATCCTGACCCACAGTCATTTGATTTTACCTTTTAAATGAAGTCTGAAAGGATTCTACAGTGAATATCAACAGTGCTTGAAGTGGAGAAAAAAAAAAAGTGCCAGTACTCCACCTGTTGGCATGTGAATCAGATGGCCGTATCAGCAAATCATTAAGTAATAGTCTGCGTTCTGAATTTTTACAGTGAATAAAAGATGCTAGAAGATGGTGCTGATATTCACAAAATTAGTTATATTAAACAAATGAGGCCTACTTTTAGTTTTCTGCCTCGATATTTGAGTATTTATATTTGTCACAGAGCTGTGTCATCATTAGAATCCGTTCTGGTTCGTGTTCCCACGGCAACATTTCTGTCTGTTTTTTATTCCTTTGCTTACCCCTGTTTATCCAGCATTGTTGTGATTCGCTCTGAAACGCAGGTGGTGGGTGTTGACATACGACAGACCGTGGAGCAAATGCGCAGCAGAGCAGGTCCGGAGCACACACGCAACCTTTATTCCAGTATTAGAGCATGGATTTAGCGTTAATAAGATGTCCCACATCCGCGAGAGCAAACAAGTGAGCATCACGTAGTCTGAGAGAAAAGAGAGAGGTGGGTGTCGTGTAGAAGTGTGTCTTAATGTAAGAAATCGCCAAGAGACACTCTGATACAAAGAGGACAGGAAAGAGTACTGGAAGCTTGTAAGATGTCCCAGTACGCCAAGGGGTAAAATCCAGAAGTGGGGGTACTGCGTATCGGTGTGTACTGGCCCGCTTAAAGCACTGGATGTGCTCAGAGCTGTCCACTTTTGATCGGCTCACTCGGGGTGGGTGATGTCAGGTGGGAACAGGGCCTAATTGGTCAGACTTCTGAGTGAACTTCAGGTTGGCTTTGTGTCCACTTGAATCATCCAGATTTTGTCTTTCAGCACGGTGACATGGACCAGAAAGAGAGAGACCTGATCATGAGGGAATTCCGCTCCGGCTCCAGTCGAGTCCTCATCACCACGGACCTGTTGGTATGTTCATGCATGTCGAGCTGCCTGTTAGCAGTGTTACAGGTTCATCATACATGTGTGCATGCTTAGATGTAGCTCCTCTAATGGTGAAGCATACAGTGATATAATGCTCATCACGTATCTGTTTCCCCTTTTCTTTTCAACATTGGCTCTTTTCTCAGCCAGCCATCAATGCTTGTTTTGGAAAAAAACAGATTTAAGTTTGTCTCAGAGATGAGTACTCTGTGCATGCCAAGGTTCCCTCTCCTCCCATCTGTTGTGTTGGTGAAGGACTGAAAATTCCTTGGGAGAGAAGCCACTCTGCCCTCCACTGTGGCGAGGCTGAAGTCCTTGACTCACAACTAATTGGCAGAGTACACTGTCTTGAATTTATGTTTAACATTTTGGAGGGTACTTCATTTGGCTGACAGTACACTTAAGTTTAAATTGGTGACAGCTGGAAGCCCAAGAGTTTTTGAACCACTATAGTGTATGTATGTTTCATTGTAAACTTTAGAATCATGCTCATCCATGAACACCGCCGTCCGTTTGAACTGACACTCTGTGTGGCTCTGCTCTCTGATGTATTGGACTAAACCAAAAGTGAAATGTTGCTTTATCATTTCAATGAAATATCGAGGATGTGTTTTAGTGTGCTGAAAACTGAGTTATTTTGTTCTCAATGTTTAGTTGACAAAAAATAATTTAGTAGCAGTTCATTTGATGTGAATGACAACCTGAAACTGAATCTGTTGCTTGAACTGTGTAACATACACTACTGTGTGCTGTTTGGAGCCAGATGACTATAACTCATGTTCACATTTCCTTTTAGGCCAGAGGCATTGATGTCCAGCAGGTGTCACTAGTCATCAACTACGACCTGCCGACCAATAGGGAAAACTATATCCACAGGTAAAAAACATACTGTTACTATTTAAGCAGATGTTTTATTCAGTAGTAGAGCATCATGTGAGTACTACAGTGTTTGTTTCCATAGCACAAAGTGTCCATTCAACACATGATGACTGATTCATAGATGGGTCGTATCAGGAGATGCAGTGCTGCTCCTGCTCCATTTGAGGGCACTCCTGAGCAATCTAAATCAGCGATTCTTGATGTCTGTTACAGATGAATAAATAGCCCAGTAACCAAGAATATATATGTAACTATTACAACAGTGAAATTTTAGCCAATAATCTGAAATGGGGTGGCCATTACTAGTCAAAATACTTTTCAATAATCACTGTACTTTGACCATTACTCAAAAGTTTGCGTTAATTTTTTTTCTTAGTTGAGCTGAAACATGCTGAGAGAGAAGGATCGTTGTTTGCTTTGCATGTCTGTCATCACACCTATTTATGGAACCTTAGCATTGTTCACATGTAATTTATAGATGAAAGCATCTTGAACACATTGCTCTCTGATGTTCAAATGTGAATACATCAGCAAGTCACATGAAGGTTGGATGACTTTACAACTCTGATGCTCCCAAATTCATTCAGGGAGGCTGAGAACTGTCCCACTGAAAAGTCCTTGTGCACCTATTACCAGTATATATCAGGTTGTGGCAGTGCCTGATAAATTTTGTGGACTCTGTAATACCAGTGAAGACATTCGTATAAGTAAGTATACTCTGTTAAGCCTTGGGTGTCTGGCAAACTGAAGAAACTTGTCGTTCAGAAGAGGAACGCTTATAAAAACTGGAATGAGTCTGCAAGGAAGGACATGCAGAGAGAAATTAAGAGGTAGAGAAGGCTGGATTCGCTCAGCTACAAACAGAAACCTGATGCGCCTCTCTGAGTTCTGGCCATTCAAGACAGAAATGGCAGAGTTAAATACATGACCTCTCTTCTGCTCAGTGGCGGGGAAACCTTCCTCACCTTGAGCGGCAGTGAGGGAGGGAGATGGTGAACCAACTTCACACCTTTTTCTGCTGTTTGAGAGCAGTAACAATACTGAGGCTGCCACTGTGACACACACACACACACACACACAGAGCATGTGCAGCGAGCAAACAGAAGTTCTGCAGCTGTTTAGAGGCCTTGGCTACGATGTGTGCAGTGATGTCTGTGTACATGTTTGTATTTGTGTCCATTTTTATGTTGTTTGGTTTTATGGTGCCAGATATGCCATGTGATTTCTGCTGCAACCCAACTTCCTCACAGGAACGATAAACAGCTGCTACTACTATTACTACTACTAATGTGGCCTAAACCAAAAATACTCTAAGCTATATTATCTTTCAATGTAAATATAAGCTCTGCTAGCTGGATACTGTGGGAGAAAGTATTAGGTTTGACTCTGTTCACATAATTTGAGGTGTAAAGTAAAATTGTTTGTGTTTAGGTAGTTTTTTTGTTTTTAATCTAGCTCTAATTAAGATCTAAAATTCATGATACATTTTATCTACATAGCACTTAACCGTGAGAGAGGACTTTCCAAAAGAATTCTAAAAACAATAGTGATAGATTTATATAAAAAATAGCATTAATACAATGACAATAATATGAAAACAGAGCATTAAAGAGGAACATATTATTGTATGGCGTGGATTATTACTGAAAAAGTCCTGGAAATTTATGGGCATCATAATCAGTCTTGAGCAGTCTGACGCGATCACTAGCAGGTCAAACACCTGAAATTCATAAACCTGTAAATCTTTGCAATCTATTTTTATCCTGTGTGACGTGAACATAAATCTTGACAGTTGACACAGTGTGAGTGTGAATGTGGGGACAACTCATCAGCTTAATTACTGTCAGATTACAGTGTTGTGTTGTCCCAATTACCCTTGAACACACCTGGGGAAAAAAGGTTCAAAGGGGCTTTTTACCCAACAGTCGACCAACAAAATGTTCATTTTCTTAAAGAATGAGCGACAGGAAGTTGTATAGCCTAACCCTGCCCTTTGTCTCTGGCATCTAGAACAGTGACTTCTTAGGAACATTCTACCTGTGTGCGATCCATATTTTTTTGTCACTGGAGTAGCACAGCCTGCGTTGGACTGAGTATGGATAGAGGGCGCCGTCGGTATTTAATGTGGCGCATAACTGAGCTTTTAGACTCCTCCTGAAGTCTTAATTTCTCCCATTTTCCTCTCCCAGGTGAAACCTGATGGCAGTTTAAATGACTTTTGCCACCTAATGTAAAGTCAGTAGGATGCTGCTCTAGGGTCAGGGGTTGACTAAATCATGCTGATTTATTGAAAATGCAAAAGTGCAACTGCATGTATTTCTCAGTAAAACAGATTTTGTCTGTCTTCTGTCAGGATTGGTCGAGGTGGTCGCTTTGGCAGAAAGGGAGTTGCCATCAACATGGTGACTGAGGATGACAAGCGAACCCTGAGGGACATTGAGACGTTCTACAACACCACCATTGAGGAGATGCCGATGAATGTGGCCGATCTTATCTAGACGAATCCACACACCCGTCGTCCGCCCCACCCTGCTTATTTCAGTCAAATCTTGTTTACTGTACTTTAATTCTAAGATCTTTTTATGCTAAATTCAATCGTGAATTTACTCTTTCCATTCAATGGGAAGATACAATGCAGCCATTGTTTTTCTAACCTTTGAAAGTGTTTGACCATCTCGGAAAGATTAATTACTGACCTGCTTCATCTTCTTGTCATAGTTAATATTTGCACCTAAATTCTTCCTGCAGCTGATTTCTCTCCTTCAGAACTGAAGCATTAAGTTGAACCCTTGGACATTTAAGTTTTGTAAACTGAGACTTTTAACATAAGATGTCACTGAATCCAACAAGTGAGTAATGTAACCACATTTCCAAAAGCACATTTTAAAAAAAAATAAATTACGAAGTTGATGTTTAAAAGGATTCTAGCTCTGGCTGTAAGCAAAAGCTTAACGTTAAATTATTTACTTGGCTCAGTTGATAATATGCACAAAACTGATACAACATGGTGGAAGGTTTTATCAAATGTGGCTGTGATTTATACCTGCACTTTGTCACCAGGTGCTGAACTGCTGGTAAGCAATAGTTGTGATTTAGACTTGAGTTCAGTTTGAACAATGATCGTAATGAAATGGGATGTGCTGCATTTGACTGATCAATGCATCAATCAGCATCAGTGTACTTACACAGCCTTCAAGACACATCCATGCTCATTAAGAACAGAGGGGCTGAAGTACACAGGACATGAAACTTGTACAGTAAAATCCATCATGAATGAGTTGTTTACCAGTTTCTTTTATTGTTGTTTCATATATATTTTATCAGTATTGTACATACTGCTTGACTTACAGTCATTTGTGCAGTAGCATTCAGTTGAAGACTGACTGGTGGCCACAGATGTTTGAAGGTAAAATAAACAGTGAGTTATGTGGAGACTTTGCCTCTCTGACAACCTGTTTGGATTTTCATCTCTATCTCTAGATATTAAGTTAGACATTATTTTTAAAATGAAGTTTTGGTTTCTTGAGAAGGTGGTGGTGACTTTTTGCAACCTACCTCACCAAAATGCGTTGTTTTAATTCTTTTTGTGTGTGGGTGTGGGGGGGGGGGTTGACATTAAAGGACCAAACTACCAATGATAAAGTATATCAATCCTTACTCCCAAATATCTCTACTCTCTCAAAGCGCTCTGTCATTAAAATGCCTGTCATCATGGGGTTTGTGTCCGGTTTAGGAGAACGGTCATGTTTGGGGTGTATAGTCAGTGCTATTTTTTTAAAATGAATTTACAGAATTGTTGACAGTTTTGAGACAGAAACAGTGTATCAAGTTTTCTACATTGTATTCTGTATAGTATTTATTTTAATGGTCTTAAAAATAAAAATAAAAATAAAATTTCTCCTTTTTAACGTGTAAAGTGGCCTCTGCATTGTTGAATAGCAAGAGAACACTCTTGACCTTTGACAGTTGAAGTA
This sequence comes from Acanthurus reversus, assembly GCA_029823135.1. Taxonomy (NCBI): domain Eukaryota; kingdom Metazoa; phylum Chordata; class Actinopteri; order Acanthuriformes; family Acanthuridae; genus Acanthurus; species Acanthurus reversus. Next base: position 153,151 of record JAPXVT010000017.1, on the reverse strand, counting down.
CTAGTTCTACTGGACCGACACAGACCTGTGCTGCAGTGTCCAATGGTGACTGGCTGCTAAGTTGCTCTGAAACCTCAAGATCACTTGGTACAACTTACCAGCATTGATAAATGACCACTTGCATAGTGTAAAATGCTGCATTTAATACACTTAAGATGCAATTTTTCTGCTTCAGTCATTTGATCATAATGGGTTCATTGATAAATGAGTAAGGGAACTGCTTAAAAACATGAATGCCCTTCATCACGATTTCTTGCTGATCCGCTGTGAAGGGTTGCCTCTGAATAACAGTAGCAGTCTTTGGCCTGGACTTCAACAGCATTCAAGTGTCTTTACAAATTGTTTTTCCGTAATAAACCATAAATTGTATTTCAGTGTCATGTCCATTTAGTCGTGTGCCCTGATTTCTTTTTAAAGAGAGCTCATCATCTCTGTGCAAATACAGAACGATGTCCAAGGGAGTAAATGGAGCAACTGACCTCAAAGTCATTGAGATATTTCTCATGTACGATCCAAACAGGAGTCAGGACTACACTAATATTTTCCCGTGACATTTTTCGAATACAAGAGCATGACATTACAGAAAACCAAGAATTACAGGTTAGCAAGTATTCCTGGCACGATGTGGTAGACAGTTTGAGAAAACCTGATGCATTTATTTTTAACATAGTTACCTCCTACTTCTACACAGTTGAGGTCATGGTGCAAAGGAACCCTTTGTAAAAGTTGGCATCACTGACATCCAAAAATTGTCCATAACAGCAATTATCATGGTAACCCTGAATGAGCCCCCTCATTTTGGGGATAGTGTCAACCTGCAGATTTCCATGGACTGTGGCCACGCATAGATTACTGATCACAGCTGATCACATCTACTGTGGCTCATTATTCACTTACTATTAGTCAAACTTAAATCATAGTCATCAAATCATTATTTTTAGAAGTATAAATATAAGTACTACCATATTATAAGTACTTCAAGTGCCACAATTATCATTATGAGTAGTTTGTGTATTAAGTATTTATATAACCCAACCGGTGCTGTCAGATCACCGCCCACCTTGAATCTTGGATCTGTTTTGAGGTTTCTGTCTGTGAAAGGAAGTCTTTCCTCACCACTGTCGCCTTGTGCTTGCTCATGGGGGAAGTGCTTTCAGTTGTTAGGTTTTAATAAATTTCATGTATTTTAATTATAGTGTGTGCTCTAGACCTACTCTGTGTGAATAGTGTCTTGGCACAACTTGGTGTGATCTGACGCTATATAAACGAGACTGACTTGACTAGAAGTAGGATGTATTCAGACCCATGTGGGTGGTCTGGCGAAACGCAGCAAGGATGTCTAGTGGTAGGAGTGTTAACATAACAGGACCAATTGTGTGATTTCAAGTTGTGTTCTGTATTCTTGCCCCAATCCAAGGGTGGCAGTCAGTCGCTGAAAGGTGGCCTCCTTACATGTTTGGCCGCTGTTGTAGCTCTGCTTTACTCCTAAAGTCGAGCTGGTTTCAACTTTTTCTGCTGCAGCAGGCTGCGTAAATGCAGCTGCTGTGGCTTAAATTGCCACAGCTGAAACAAACAAGCCTCATTTAAATGAATAAGAAAACCAACATTTTCTGCCAGATCACCTCATTTGATCTGAAAATGACATCTGAAATGAAGACGTCATGGGAATCATCAATAGTCTCCTGTGCGGTGATAGTGACTGGCCTTCTAGCTTGGGGGTTATATTTCTTGCTCTTTCCAACAGATATGAATTCAGCAGCCCACATGATGCCATAAGAAGGGTCACAAAAGTCTTATTTCTGGTAATATAATGTGGTTTCCCTTACGGTAGGCAAAACACTGAGAGAAGGAGAGCCAGACAGGATAAGAACGGAGGATAAAAACCAAAGAAAACCGCCTCTGTCACCTCTGCTCGCCCCACAGACAAAGCAAGAAAGAAGAAGAAAGTCTGCCACTGAAAAAGCTGAAACAGAGAAAAAGTTGGACCAAGCCAGAGGACAAACACGAGTAAATATTGGGACTGCATTTCAATGGTGGAGTCACCTTCAGGAGTCTGCAGGCCTCAGAGACGATGCCATGACTGCAGAGTTTTTGTTGGACAGGTAATCTGCTGTTTTATCACGGAAGTTGTGTTATGTTTATGAAATATGTATGCTGCATTGTGACATCGATAACTTATCACGTCAGTGCCAGCTTATGACAGTGAAAGCTAATGTTAGATTTTCTGTCAGCCTACTTGGTCTCAAAATAAGGTTAGCCTCTATGCTAGTGTTGTGTCGACAACAGGGAACAGTCTTGATGGGGGAACTGTTCTCGACACAAAACCAGCCTTATAAGCAAATGCAGTAAATATGTTTTACACATTCCTCGTGCAAAATCTGCTTATTTGCTCGACGGAGATCCACATTGCGGTGCCAACAGTAGTTACCGCTAGCCTCTCTGTAGGCCTCATAAGCTAATATAGCTAACATATTTACACAGTCTGTGTGCAAAATCAGCTTGTTTATTTGCTCGAATCAGGTCAATGTTGTTGTCATTATGGACATAAGAAGCGAATGGCAGCAATCTTTTGACTCCATGTTAACTCAATACGCTAAAATATTTGCTATGTTGACATATTTCACGTGTAATGTCACACTCTCTACATTGTCATTATCATGATTACAAGCTGCATCTGTTAGCCTCTCTGTCACCCCAGTAACCTTTTAGTAGCTATGTCTTTACGCGTGTACAATATTTTTGTTTATTTTCTTACCTGTGTCATCGAGTAATGCTTATAAATGTACTTTTCTTGTTTTTGTTGTTACAACAGTGGTTCAGGGGGGTATTCCAGAAAGCCGGTTAAGTGAAAACTCTGATATGTTAACCCTGAAATGAGGGAAACTCTGGGTTTTCAGTTCCAGAAAGAGAGGCAAGTAATACTCTGAGTCAATCACCATGCCAACTGACTGTGAACCTAACCTGCTCACTGTCAGGTTTTATATAAGAAACCCTGAGTTCACCCTGTCTCCTCCCTACTGCTGAGCCTGAAGCAAGCTTTCAGACAGACATGAGTTGTCCGTATATAGGAAATCCGATCAACATCGAGGCACAATTATTTCGCAATGCCTTATGCCGGGAGAGGATCTTCAGACCCTGTTTAGATGTGCTGTCATTCCCCAATGAATATCTGCTTGAACGGTACCGTTTTTCACTAGAC
>JAPXVT010000017.1:103062-115382 GCA_029823135.1 Acanthurus reversus | reverse complement strand
TGCACCACCTCATGCTGTGAATTATCTCCCCCACCCTCTCTCTCTCTCTCTCTCTCTCTCTCTCTCTGTCTCCCCCTGTGTGTCTCAGATTTCCCAAACCCATTCAGCTCCAGCTCCCAGCAGCCTGTCGCCCTCTCCCCCAGTAACCCCTTCAGCAACGCATCAGGAGGTGAGACTCATGTTCGGGGGTCCTTCAGACATTTTCTCTGCTGCAGGTGAAACTTTTACTCCTTCCTGAAAAATGCGTTCAGTGTGAATCATCACGTTTGAAATTCTCGTACGTTCCCATGAAGTCTTGGTAACCGCGCTCTGAGAAGAACAAAAACCAAGGACCAGCTTTGTTGTGACTGACAGCACATCACCAAAACTGACTTGGAAACTGGCTTATTTACTTCCTTGTGCCTGACACACCTTTAAGGCTGTCGATAAGGGACCTCCAGAGTCCTTGGTGACTGGCTTTCTTTTCTGTCTGTGGCCAGGTGATTCCCATCTCCTTCCTTTGTGTGCCTGTAAATCGCTCCGCCAGGTGTTTTTTGGCAGGCCTCTTTTCCTCTTCCCTTGAGGGTTCCAGGTCAGAGGCTGTCTGGTGGTGTTTGACGCTGGTTTTCGCAGAGTGTGCTCTATCCATCTTCATCTGCTGCTCTGTCTTCGTCCACAGATGGTCACTGGTGACCTTGTCTGGGTTTTCAGAATTCTTCATGGGCAGCTGCTGATGAAGGTTTGTACTTTACTGATTGCGGTCTTTGTCGTTCTCCAGGTCTCGGCTCCAGGACTGATTTTACGTTGGAGTTGAAGATTCTTATTTTGGTCAGTTGTATCTCCTTTGAGCACCAGATGTTTCTGAGTCGTAGGAAGGCTGCCGTGCCTTACCTGCTCTTGCTTTGATTCTGACACAGGTGTGTTTATATTGGGGTCAGGTGAAACCCAGTGTTTCCTGTACAGATGTTAAAGGTTTCCTCTGCATCTGTATCAGACGTCAACAGGTGTGACAAAGCGTCAGTGTTTGATGAGCTGGGAATGAGCACGGGCTGTTTGTTCAGTGAATGTATTTGTTGAACCTGGAATTAAAATGTAAATTTCAACACCAGGTGTCCTCTCCAAAATATTTTCGGTTAACAAATTAAACCAGAGCATGTAGTGTTAACATATTAATATGTGACAGTGAAGTAACTGTGAGCACATGTACACGTAGTACATGTAGCAAATGACACATTGGCCTCACCATACTGTTTTTTTACTGGCAGCATTGCAAACATTTTGTTTTCATCATCCAACCGTTTAGCACGACTGGCTGCGTGAGAGTTCTGCTGCTGACCTTCTGTTTGACGTCAGTGTCTTACAGATGCTTTGCAAATGGCACATGGTCACAGTCTCTCTCTGCAGCTGAAAATGTACCAATTCAACGTAAATGTCAAAAAAAAAAAAATTATATATATATATATATATATATAGTCTTAGTTGTGTACTTACCCTTACCGTATCTCCAACAATGTTCAAACCCACAGACATCCAACATTTTATTTCAGGTAACAGTTTTTTTTGTTTTTGTTTTTTTCATTTTTGTTTCCTGTCGCTTATGTTTGGGAAGCACGAGTCAGAGACGAAGAACGTTTCAAACATGATGAATATTTTCCTGATATCGGCAGAATCGCCAACTTGTTGCGCTTGGTTTACATCTTAAGTATGACGCTGCCTCCACTCTGAGCAGTTTGTGTGGGGGAGGGAGATTAGCTTTTAGCTAACCAATCACTAGAGACCACCACATCTGGACACAGCAATCTGATTAAAGCTGCGGCTGGTGGGGGACGAGCTGCTTGTGCATTTTGTTTTCAACATTGTAGTCGAGTTAGTTTCCCATACACATACACTCACTCGCAAACATACACGCACACACACATGCACATGCACACACTCACATACATGCACACATACACACATGCGCACACTCACATGCACACACACACGCGCACACACACACACTCATTGGTGTGTTGTGATGTTGGACTTAGTTGTGTCACATGTCACAATGTTAAACTGTGGAATCCATCAACTAAACTGTGTGGTGAGTGAAAAGTCTGAAATCAGGAAGGACCGACTGGATTGTAAACAAAAACAAACACGCTGTGCCGTGTGTAAACATTTCTCCAGTGACTGTTTGACAGACGTGAACATGACAAAGATCCCACATGACATTACTTCTAAATCTTGGTGAGGCACTAAAAGAAACTCTGTTAACCCTGGTGTGTGTGTGTGTGTGTGTGTGTGTGTGTGTGTGTGTGTGTGCACAATGGGTTGATAATGTGACTAGACAGCAACCGGATGAAATGAATAGTCAGCAGTTCATCCGTCTGTAAGACAAATCGTTACATACACAAACAGCTGTTGTCAGAAATGTTGGACAGAAATCTGGTGACTCATCGTGACTGAAGGTTTCACAATCTGCACATCTCACATTATTATCTCTTAAAACTCTCTGATGGCATCTAACCTGCATCGTCTGCTCCGCTCCACAGCCCCATGTCATACAGCAGCAGCCCCCAGCAGCCGAGCCCCGTCACCATGTCCATGGTCAAAGCAGAGCCAGTGTCCCACTCGCCGCCCACGGGGACGGCGGCCCACCATCGCGGGCCTTTGCAGAGTGACCTCAGGGACATGATCAGCATGTACATTCCTGGAGCTGGAGGAGAAGCTGGCGACCCCACAGCAGCACAGAGGGGCTACTCGAGTGTCCAGCAGCACTACCTCACAGGAACTGTCCCGCTCACACACATCTAGAACTGAATGAGGAACCATGAGGCGCAGGAGGAACCAAACCACAAATGTTCACCACGCACAGCTGCTGGACAGAAGGTGTACGCAGCTGTGGCAGCAAAGACACAGAAGATGTCAAGAAAAAAACTTTTTTCTTACAGCTCCAGATATGTCTGCAGTGACAGACGGACAGAGTGCCTGGTTTTCAGAGCTGAAAAGTTTTCTTTGTTTGTTTGTACCTCTTCATGCCACTTCAGTTCAGATAAATCCACCACACGTTTCCTCCCACACACACAGACGCTCCGTTTGGGATGTGAACACAGGGACAGTTTCTGTTCATTGTGCACATGTGAAGAAATTTGAATCTTGTTTTTCTAAGTCATACAACATTATTGTACTGGAACTCATGACACTTGACCACACCCAGTGAGTGCTGGGAGAGCGGTCTGGTTGGTCGGTTTTGGTTTTCCCCTAGGTGACGACGGAGCTCGTCTGTCCTTTCCACAAGCACAACAGCAGCGCTTCATGAAGGGCAGGTGACAGACCAATCACCTGAGCTGCTCCTGCTGCTGGGCTGATGTTGAGTAGCTGAGGGAAAGAAAAGAGAAAATCCACAGCTGGAAGGACATCTGTCTGTTAAATGAACACTTGTATTATGTGACACACTCCGGATCAGCAGACGTTTTAGTCAAAGAAGGACTGACAAACTGTTCCTGCCTTTACATTTGAACTTTTGATGGAAATGTTCTGATGCTTCGTCCCGCAGCATCAGATTTGCTTTGTGTATTCATTGTCACTTTGCTCTTGAGTTTTTAGATTTTCCAGAAGTGCACTGAGTTCAGTAAGAAATGCTGCGTTTCACTGGTTTGACGAGAAAGGCTTTGTATGCATGTCTGTAATGCACGTTTTTACCACCAGTTGAGAGAATGTATTAGTCATTTCAGAGGACCTCCTGCCTTGCATCTTGCTTCTCCATTTTCAGGCGTCTTAACCTCTGGGTACATAAATCAGTCTGTCAAATAAAAGTATTTTTGATAATACTGGTTCCCTGAAACTGACAGTACTGTCATTTGTCTGTCTAGCCTGTAAAAAGTTGCTGCTGCGGACCTGAAGGGAATTTTATTTTCAACTGGAACTGTGCATTGTGTTCTGAAGTATCCTGAACATGCACTGGAAACGGATGCCTGCACCATTTTCGAGAAAAGGAAGGCAGTTTTTTTAAAATACATGAATGCTCACATTGTGAACGAGTATTTGAAAACTCAACTTTTTATACTAACTTGTATCTAAAATGTTTTTTTTCAGTTTTACCTAAATTTTCTTGTATATTAATGCTGCCATACACTGGGGTTATTCATGTAAATAATGTATAAATGTGTGTGTGCTCTTAAATAAGAGTCATGATTTCCTTTGAAAAAAAAATAACTGTTGGCATTCATGCCGATATTAATAAAAAGTATCTACACATCTTTTTTTCCCTGTTAGATGTCACTGTAAATGCTGTTTGTGCCTTTAGTTCCGCAGTGTTTGACAGAAAACGGAGGAGTTTCATTTCATACTATGACTACATTCAGTGGCCAATTTAATCAGTATAAAGCAGCTCTTGCACAAATCCAGAGAAACAAGGCTGAACTTTGTTTTCTCTCCCTCAGCGTGTTTATGGGCAGAGCCGTCGCTCTCCGTAAGGAAGTTCACATGAAAGTGCGGACAGAAGTGAAGCATGAGTGGGGGAACATGGGAGTCTTGCCGGGGGGGTGGGGGTGGGGTGGCTGTAGGCTTTAGTGCCTAGAATGATTTAAAGCTTGATTATTTATTTTCTTTACCCTCTTTAAAATTCACTTTCTTCCTTCCCGTCCTCCTCCTTTTCACTCGCCTCCCCCCTCTGCCCGTCCCCCCCGTCTCTCCACAGAGAAAGCGGGTGGATGGCCCGTTGGTAATTGGCCGTGTCGGAGGCGTATTGTGCGAGGCTTTTCAGGCTGCAGGTGCATATAGTAAAGCTGGAGTCTCCGCTCCTCCCCCGGGCGTCTTTGTTCCCTGTACCCGCTTCGCCCTAACCCCTGCCGGGCAGAAAATTGGGGCTGCTCTCTGGGGCTTCATCCTTAGACTTAACCCTTTCACCGACAGCCGTCTTTCTCATGGTAATTGAAGAGAACCTCACATCGGCTAATCGGTCACTGGAGGTGGGGGGTGGGGTGGGGTGCTTCAGGCCAGCAGGATCAACATGAGGAGGAGGAAGGTGAACAGATGCAGGGGGGTCAGCGAAAAGTTTCTCAAACTATGATCTGATGTGATTTATTTAGCTCATGCAGTATTTAAATGAGGCCTGTTACTCTAAACATGATCATAAAACGAGCAGCGTGCAAACATTGTTTGACTCTTCTATCTCCCATCACTCCTCCTGAAGGACTCCTTTGATACTCACACAAGGACTTACCCTACCACAGACAAAAAGCAGTTTTCTACTTCTTAAAACAAATTTAAGGCTTCACTTTTCGATTCTTTGATCAAAGAGTTCAATTTGGTTTATAAAACAGTACAAATGTATTTTTTGTCTTGAATGGTTCCCTGAACCCTTGTTAACAATCTTTGGAACTCACACAAGGACTCTTGGAACCATAAAGACAAAATGTTTTTATCACGAAGTTGGGAGAGAAGAACAGCTAGCATTTAAAAATGCAGGTTAAATCTGGCAAAGTACCACAGGAACATGTTTTTTTTGCCGTGTAATTAGCAGAAGTCAGAGCATGTATGTGGGCTGTCTCGGCTGCAATCCAGTGTGTGTGTGTGTGTGTGTGTGTGTGTGTGTGTGGTGGTGGTGGGAGGGGGGATTTTCTGGTCCAGTACATCCTATCTTAGCAACAAGCAGTGAGGCTTCAACAAGTTGTTGCCATGGACACGCTGTGAATGACTTGAGTCTCACACAAAGTGTGTGTGTGTGTGTGTGTATGCGTGTTTTGTTTTTCTGTGTTTGTGGGGTCCGAAAGCTGAATTTTCCCTCATGGTGTGGGGTCCAACAGTCTTTGTGGCAATCTTGGACCCCACAGCTTTAACATTAAATTTTAGGGTGAGGACTGAAGTTTACGGTTATGAACTGATGTCAGGCTCAGGCATCAACTGGTTCAGGTTAGAGTTTGGGAAAGGGTTAGGGTTAGGCTGTAGGCTACAAATGAATGGAAGTCACTGTAAAGGCCCCAACAAAGATAGCTGTACAAACGTGTTCCCGTGTGTGTGTGTGTGTGTGTGTGCTGCCAGGATGGATTGCTCATAACATTCATGTTTTTTCAGTTTTTGGAATAGAATCTTTGGTCCTGGGCTCCACAGTTCATTTATGCAACTCACTTAAAGTTCAGGCTTTGTGTCCAACCTTCATCGTCTCTTTCTTCAGTGAACATTCCAACAATAAGAGGGGGAATAGGAAATTATGTCAACACAAAAAATGAATGAATTCAGCAACACTGTTCCAGGAAACCATCACTTCAAACTTGCTCATGAAAATGCTGTCTGGATTTCAGTGGACAGTATTTGCATTCCTCCGGAGCCACGACTGCAAACCACCCCTCATACATTCACACACACTGTGTGGAAACACACAAACATTTGAAACAAAAGAGGTTTGCAGATCAGAATCATTTAAAAAAATCACAAACCCACCAAAACCTGAGTTTTAGTTTGTCTTCAGCCATTTTGATACATGTCATGATTTCTGTTTTCCTTCAGCTGAATGAATTCTGTTAATGCCACATGGTCTGGTAACCTCCTGTGACCTGATCCGTTGCTTTTATTGTAGGTTTTTCCCCCTATTTGAGACCTATGAGACCCCCTAATCCTTTCATTCAGTCCTGAACATCCTCATATGTTGTATGTAATATTTACATTGCCGACTTGTGTATTTGGGGACATTTTAATTTTTTCTACTCTACTGCTTGATCTGTATTTGTTGTATTTTTTGAACTGTATAGTTCTCTGTGTTGTCCATTATTAGTGCACATGATCTCTTGTATCATTGTTGCATCTACTGTGTATATATCGATATCATTTCACAAATTTTGATTCTGTTTTGTGGTCGTTTTTGTTGCTGCTCCCTATAAATAATATTTTCTGAGCAGGATTTAAGGATTTAGGGATTAGTTTTTTCTCTTGTCCCTGTTTGCTTTAGTAGCCTATTCTGTATCGAACAAAAGGAATCTTAAATGTTATGTATGCACACTCTATTTCTGTCATTTTGAGCTGTATTACCATGGTCCTGTGTACACCTGTAAGTGGGCTGTCCCCTGATCAGGTGTTTACTATTACCTGTTAGGTTTCCAGCCAATCAGGAGCCATTCCCAGCCATCAGGGGCATAACTGCTGATGTGCATGCATATATTGCTTGTAGTTTTTAGTTTTTTAAAGTACTTTGAGTAGTATTTTATCTGCCTCATTCTTGCATGTATGTGCATGGTCCTAACATGGAAGTGGTTTAATCCTCACCACCACAGAGCATCCTTTTTTGTACAATAAAGTTTTTTGATGCTCAACAGACTGCAAAATCAAAGGAAATCCACTGGATCGGATCTCAGCTGAGTGAGACATGAATGGTAGTTATGATGTCACTGTGCTTTTGGTGGCCGTTTTCATCCTCTTTGGTCTTACCTTCATTATCACTGCTGCCTCTGGTGCAATGTGGGGTTCTTGCCCCGGGACTGGATTGGACTACAGACCCTCTGATGATATGTCCAGATCTTCAGATAAGTTACTGAACATTTTAGTATTAATATAGGTTCTAATTAATTATGATTAATTTATAATTTTAAATTTAACAGCCTAAAAGACCACTACAAGTACTAAATTAATGTCATCTTGTCATCATCACCTTGAAGTTTCTACACATGAAAAGTTTACATATTGTGGGTCTTGGTGTTTGTAATTTTTATGGGAATCCACACAGACTGAGAGTAAGAACCCTTTTACACCTGGCATTAAAAAATATGTTTTTTGTGATCGGACAACAATCTGCTCGATTACATGGAAGTAGTAAAATAGTAGTGTAAATGCACTCAAAATACACTGAGGACAGATTGTGATCCGATCTGCCAAACCACTTTCAAAGGGAACATTGCGACCACATTGACTACAAAGTGTAAATGCAAATGTGTCTCCAATCCACATAAAACATCTCTGTTGGGGAGGAACTCGTAATTGACCGTTCACTAAGCCCCGCCTCTCTGTCAAGGTCCATCAAGCTGTGAGAGCTTGTGACTCAGCAACAAAAACAGGTTAGAGTTATGAATATAAAGATACATGCTAAAGCCTACAGATCACAGTGCAGCCGCTTCAACTTGTGTTTCACTTCATTCATAAAACAAACAAGGACCCTCAACATGATTTAGGACCCGTTTAGGACAAGAGGAGGACACGTCTCTTTGTTTATTAACGTTAAAAGTAAAGTTGGGCTTTTTGGTTGGGTTTGAGTTCAGGTTACCAGTGTTGCAAACTGTTGAGAGCTGCTATTTCCAGACTGCAGCCACAGACTTCAGCTGAGCTGACCAGGCTCGCTAGTGCTCTTAATAGCTGTAAGTAACTCAAATTAAGCAGCTAATATCCACTAATAACAATGTAACATAGCTTCAGTGTTTATTGAAGGGTTACTGCAGCAGATATACGTTAGCTGTGCTTTTTAACATCATCAGCATCATTCTTAAAAGTGCCCCAGACACGTTTAACCATGATGAGCATAAAATCCACAGAACCAGCCTGAAAATGACGAAAATCTGAAAAGATTCAACTGAATCCAGTTTGACGGAAGGCAAAGTTGAGTTTTCTCTTTGTCTTTCTCAGTCGACAGCACAAAAAAAGGTTCCTTCACATTCTGCCTTGGTTTGTGTGTAATTACTGTCATGCTGTCGAGTGCAGATCACTGTGCTACTGTGCAGCACAGGAGGGATCTTTTTGCAGTGATTGTTGTTGTCCTAGTCCTTCTATTACAGCATAAACCAACGTTTGTCCCGTCCTCCAGGAATGTTAGATGACACTCAGGCTTGCCTGTGCAAGTGTGTTTGACGAGGTCACATATAAGCTATTGTTGTTTTTGTGAGTTTAAGCCCCTCAGTCGGAGTCCTCACTGACTTCTGGGAGAATCCTCCAACCAAAGACACTATTGCTCCGTCTCGGGCTTTCGGTGTGTCTGTTGATGTGCTGTAAATGCCTTGGCTGCATTATGTGCCCAGTGACATCACCCCTCTCAACCGTGGCCGCCGATGATTTCATCAATCAGATGGCTTGAATCTTGCTGAGGCTGGGAGACGTGTGCATCTCTGCTTTGTGCAAGTGTAAAAAGAGAACGCACAGGAATTGTTATCTTGCAATGCAGCAGGGTTTTCATCTCACCCATCTGATTATGGATGATTAAGTCAAGGATGAATGTGATTAGTCTTCAGGGTAATAATCTAAGAAACCATTTCCACATACATAGAATGACAGTAATGATGCAGATTCAGAGTGGATACACTCCTAGTGCCTTTTCTTCATATAATCTCGTAAATTACTTTATCCAGATCAGTGTAAACAGCAACAAAACAAATAACTGATACAAACATCCTGTTTATTTAAAGGAGCAGTTTGTTTTTTTCACAGTGATCCTTATAATAAGGATATTTATGATCATATACAATGTTCTACTGCATTATTATGACAAATGGTGCAGTCATGAGAGCTGGAGCTCATTGCTGATGCCACCGCTAGCTGAAAACAACGGAGGTGCAGTACATGAGAGGACACCACTAAACACTGGGTGAAATTCTCGTCTTTTAAAACCAGCGTTTATTGTGTTTCTTGATGGATTGTTGAAGCACTTAAACTCAGGGCACGACCAATATGAGATCTTCGGGGTTGATTCTGGTTCTCATATTAGGGAGTAAGAAAATTCCAATATCCGTTATATCGGCTGATAATCTATAAATAATGTTTTGAATGTGGTTATCACATACGCGTGGCAAAGAAACATAATGGAGGCAGAATATCTGACAAACTTTACTCCAGACTTCAGTGCACTGAACAGTAAACACTTCACCTGTTACCGATTAAATGATGAACTGCCCTCTGCTGGACAAACTTCATGATTACACCATTTTAAATCACTAGCCCAAGGATTTTTTCAAGCTTTAAAAAACAGTTTTAATATTGGCACTTATTAACATATATGCCGATACCAGTATATGTAGGCCAGTATTGGCCAATGATATCGGCAAACTGATCGGTCAGGCCCTACTCAAAATGCCCCTGCACCTCCGTTGTTTTCAGCTAGCGGTGACATCAGCAACGAGCTTGAGCGCTCGTGACTGCACCATTCATCATAATAATGCTGTAGAATACTGTAAATATCCTCGATGTAAAGCTTTATGAACTTCTCCTTTAAGGAAGCAGAGCAGTAAAATCCGTCACCAAAGCTTTTCCCTTGAACTCATGTCCCCTCATTGAAGTGCTGGAGGTAGTTCATCAACTGAAGTATAACTGTCAGCAATTCTCAAGGCCCAGAGTGCTTTCAGATTTTTTTTTCCATTTCAGTGCTCGTGAGTCCTAATGTTTGGGTTTAAAAGCAGCTATTTTCCCGCCAGAAATGTACAACGTGCCCATCATAAGCAGAATTCATCTTCACATCATTTCTGTTGAAAAAACTGTATCAGGCCACTTGACCTGGACTATCTCAAAGCCCTACACCAACGAAAAATCAGATTAAACATTAATTGTGTTTAATGAGAGTTAAAAACAGTTTGTTTGACCAGCTTTATTTCTGAAAATACTTCATGTTTGCTTGTATGGCCATGTCTGATCCCTCTGACTTCACTGTTGGTAGACATGAAAGCAAGATGCACAATGAAATTTTTTTGGTCTAATGGCCAAATGGTTTGTGAGTGTTTTATTTTACCAGCCACTCAGATTGCCGTTGTTTTGTAGCTGCATGAATGAAGTGAATCTACCATCCACTTGCATATTTCAAGAGCTTTTGGCTTATGGCTCATGCTGTCTTTGTGTTGGAAGTAAGGCATTCAATCTGAAATGCAGAATATTATGGAGACTCTTCTCAGCCTCACTGTATTATTGATGATGGAGACCATTAGACAGCATTTCTATTGATTAGACAGTCTAAAGCAGAGTCATGAATGTTTGAATGAAAGTACATAAATGAGCCACTTACACACATTACTTACACATAAAGTTGAACATGCGCTACAACCCAGCTGAAACGTCTTTTACTAGAGGTTTTGTACATGTTTGACAGTGTTCAGTGCAGGAAGTAGCTTGTCCTATGTTTAGCAAAGTAAAAAATTAGGGTGGGGTGGTGGATGTGTGTGCGGAGGAGTTGCTGTGAAATTTTTTGCAGACATTGATGGTTTCCTGGGGACACATCTCATTAATTTAGATTTGTTAGTGCAAATCAGTTGTAGCCTACTTTGTGTTTAATGCAAAGGTTAGCATACTCACATGCTAAACTCAAATGAAGAATATGGTAAATCTTATCTACCAAACATTAGCATACTGTATCATTGTCAACGTGAGCATGTTGTCATGCTAGTGTTAGCATTTAGTGAAAAGCATTGCTGTGCCTAAAAACTGTGTCACAGAGCTGCCAGCAACGCATAGCTGTAGCCTGTATCCTTAGCCTAGCTTGTTCTAACCACGACCACAATCTCTTCATAAAAAATCAGCCGACTGTTTTAGTTGCCAAACCTCAACTTCTCTTTCTCTGTTTGCATTTTCCATGTCCATGATCTTCCTCAAGCTTCAGCCAAACCTTTTTAACACAGTAGATTTTTGATTGTTGATGTTATTGTATACTGAGCACTTTACTCTTTGTTTTTGACTGTCAGCATTTTTAATTATGTCATCTTCAAACTACATTTCCTGTTACTGATTTGGGATATTGACAAAAAGCCCCTTCGATGACAAGCAGGGGATCCCTGTGTGTTAATGCTGATGAGTTATAGATGCGGAGCAGTGTTGTGTTTCCAGTCTGTCTGTGTGATTTAGTCTCCTTTTGAGTCTTGGTCAGCTTCCTGCCTCCTAAAAGCATACAGTCACCTGATACAGGTGATGTTACTGTTTGGTCTTAGCTTGTATTGACGTTTTACCTCATGTGGGACATGCCTGTATTGATAGTGTACTTCAGGCTCCATTACTCTAAAATAAGCATACAGTGTGATTGTTCGCCAGTGAGAAGTAAGTAGGTTTTGGTGCTGCAAGTTTAACAGGAAATGAATCATTCTGTCAACTTGATCTGACTCCTGCCTGTTGTAGTCCCATTTGTCTTTATCCTCGCCATATATCTAAGCAGACTTGAAAACAGTGGCATGTGTAAATGAGAAGTTTATGTGCGTAGTTCTTTTGTATCTCAGATGACAGCAGTGAATCTCATCTTACTTTCCAGTAAAACAAACACAAACGTTCACTGCAACCTGATCATCATCTGCGGTAATCAAAACCACTGGCTTTATGTAAACAAGACTAGACGTCCCGGCTTTCACATGAGGCTGGCCACAGGCATGTGCGCGCACACACACACACACACACACACACACACACACACACACACA
>JAPXVT010000016.1:26467668-26479232 GCA_029823135.1 Acanthurus reversus | reverse complement strand
GCTCTACTTACTAACTGTAATCACTTCTCCTCCCTCTGCTTGCTGGGCACTGACAGAATGACAGCTCTCACCAGCCTGGACCGGCACAGTTGGACTTGGCTTATGTGTGCCGTTATGATTGATGTGACAGAGTGGACTAGTTGTGAGAGACGCAGCCCTGTAATTGAAAGGTCACATGGTTCAGTGTTTAACTTCCTCCTTCAGTCGATGAGACTCAGGTGACTGAAACAGGCTGTTAAATATGAATGACAGTGAAAAATGAAATCAGAGCAGCGATTGATGGCGTGGAAACGAGAGTCGGTTTTCTTCTTCTTCTTCTTCTTCTTCCTGCTGATTGTGGCTTTATGCTGATGATGCTCCTCATCCGAGCACCACCTGACTGATGTGTTTCCATGGTGACGAGGGTTGAAGTTGAAGTGGCCGATGTACTGAAGCTCATACAGGAAGTTAAACTTAGACAGGAACATGAAGTGGGAGGAGATGATGATGATGATCCTGTGAACAAAACTGGATTTTAAGAAAACAGAGAAACCAGCGTGACTGCATGTGAACACAGTGTTTAAAGTGTAAACCCTCGTTAGCACATGAAGCTTTGTTGTGTGTTTGTTGTGTGTTGTTGTGTGTCGTTGTGTGTCGTTGTGTGTTGTTGTGTGTTGTTGTGTGTTGTTGTGTGTGTAACCAGGTGGTGTTTGGAGGCTTTGTGTGGAGCGCATACTTCTCTCTGCTCACCTCGTTCGCTCCATCGTACGGTTGGTTTGTCTTCCTGCGCAGCATGGTGGGCTGTGGGTTCGCAGGAGTGTCTCAGGGGTCAGTGCACACACACACACACACACACACACACACACACACACAGAGATTGTTAGTAACACGTTGTTGTTGTTGTTGTTGTTTCAGGTTCGTGCTGAAGACAGAGTTCATCCCTGCCAAGTACCGAGGGTACCTGCTGCCTCTGGCCACAGTGAGTCGCTCTTCATCACTTCACCGTTTGATTTCATTTGATGAAGAAGATTAAGAGGAAGAGTTCACAGTTCTGTTTGTTTATGAGGTGAAAATATGTCTGTTGGTTTAACATGCAGATCAAAGGCTTCTGACGCCTGCATCAGTAGTGCCATCAGGACTTTACTGATACTATGATTGATTAGTGATTATATACTGGTGTGTGATGAGCTATATGTTCCCTGTATATCTGCGATGGATGGATGGATATTGATAAGATATTGATAAGATATTGATAAGATATTGATAGATGGATTCAAATGTAGATTCAGTTCTCTATTTTCGTTACATAAAATTAGAGGTTATTGTTTTTCTGTGGTCTGGCGAGGATGTCTGCTCTATGAAGACGTGTCAGTCTCTGTCTAAGTTGTGATCTCCCAGCATGCTCTCTGTCTCTGTCGATCAGATCTTCTGGATGACGGGCTCCATGCTCATCATCATACTGGGCATGTTGGTGGTTCCCACTTTAGGCTGGAGGTGGATGATCCGGTTCTCCATCACTCCCAGTGTTGTCCTCATCTTCCTCTTCAAGGTCAGCTGTCTGTCCTCACCTGTCTGTCCCCACTTGTCTGCTCTCACCTGTCTGTCCTCAGGTGCCTGTCTCCACCTGTCTGTCCTCATCTTCGTCTTTATGCTGATGAAGGATTTTGAGTTTCAGTTGAAGTATCATGTAGAGTTTAAACACTGAAAGAAGTTGAGGTGTTTGTGGTCTGTGCCAAAGCAGAGAAAAGGCAGTGGAATGACTCGGACCTGCCTCTGTCAGTGAAACTCACTCCTGTCTGTGTGTCTGTCTGTCTGTCCATTTTTAACGGTCAGTTTATTCCTGAATCGGCTCGTTACAACGTGTCAGCTGGAAACATTGGAGCTGCCGTTGAAACTCTGCAGAGGATTGCTAAAATGAACCGAGCTTCGCTTCCTCCAGGACGTCTGGTGGAGCCGGCTGTGGTAAGTTCACTCGGAGGGAAAATGTTAGTCTGGATTTTTTTTGAGCCGTCATCAGTGAAGTACCTTACGAAGTGAAGAATAAGTGGAGAAATGAAAAACTAGCTCCTCCCTTTATATTCTGTCGGTGTGAGACCAGCTGTTTTGGATCAGAACAGATGATGTCAGAGACAGATGTTTGTTTTATCGGTATGCAGACTGTCTGGTGCCTGATCTGCTCCTGCATGTTCACCTGTTTCAGAAAGAGAGAGGCAGCTGGAGGATTCTGCTCAGTTCATCATTCAGGAGGACGTCTTTTGTGCTCTGGTATTCATGGTAATGGTTCACGTCCTCACTCCTTTACTGCAGCTGAGTTATGTGTCTTTCTGACCTTTTGGGGCGTAAACGTACGACGACAGTGGAAAGATGAGAGTAAACAGGAAGTTACCTGTCCAGACAAGAACTGGGAAAAGTTATGGTTCATGATTTTCATTCTGTGAAAACTGTCCAACTCTAAATGACACATGACATCAAATAAAGTCATGTGACTGTTTAAGAGCAATCACATGAGCACTTATGACACCTCTGCACATCCCTGACTTTGTTTCTGTGGGTGTTTTAATGCAACATAATAAAGATGGAAACATCTGGAACACGTTTCGCTCCTCCCTGTGTTGTCTTTCAGGTTCGTGGCGTCCTTCGCGTACTATGGCTCGGTGCTGAGCAGTTCGGAGCTGTTGGAGAAGAACTTGTTGTGTGTGACGAATGCAGATCGAGAGCATCAGGTCAAGCACCACCATGAGGACGGACTGTGTTACTGCATCCCCTTTGCCCTCAGTGACTACCAGACATTGCTCATCAGCTGCCTGGGAGAAGTTGCATGTAAGTTTTGTTTATTTTTTTTGTTTGTTTTTTAAAAAATCAGTTTGTAGACACACTGAGGTCAGGACCCCCCCAAGAAAAGTTAAGGTGACGCGCCGAACAGACTCTGTACAATTTCCTGAATATTTAAAACAATCACAGAAACTCCTGTTTTATTTATTTTTATTTTTTTGCGGTCCTCCTCTCTTCTGTCGTCCCAGTGGTCCCACTGAACATCTATCTGCTGAACGTGTTTGGACGGAAAATGAGCCTGACAGTGCTGCAGCTGGCTGCGGCCATTTTCTTCATGTTACTCAACATCTGCACCACCATGTGAGAACCCAGAGACTCTTCAGGTTTATGAGGTCCTCTAGACTGAAGCGGTCTAGGTTCATAAAGTTCATAAAGTGGTACAGTCCTGTAAGTTTACGACGATCGTCTGTTTCTGCTTCCTGTGCAGGTTTGGGTTCACGGCGTTGCTCTTCCTGCTCCGCTCTCTGGTCTCCATGAACTTTAATGTGGTTTATATTTACACTGCTGAGGTACGTCCAGACTCTGTTGGCTTGAGTGAAGCTGGTTGTTGATCCAGATCTCAGGTAGGTGCTTGTTTTGTGCGGCAGGTTTACCCCACTGTGGCGCGCTCTCTGGGGATGGGCTTCTGTACGTCGTTCAGTCGGATCGGAGGAATGACAGCTCCGTTTATTGCTCAGGTGAGTTCAGCATCGTGCTTGGGAACCGCTCAGGTGAGCTTTCAGGTCTCTGCCATCCTTGTGTGACATCACTGTGTGTGTGCTTCAGGTGCTGATGTCTCATTCAGTGATTCAGGCTCTCAGTCCGTTCGCTGTGGCCTGTCTGATCTGCGCTTTGGGAAACTTTCTGCTCCCGATAGAAACTAAAGGACGCGCTCTGCTGGTGAGAAACACTTAACTGTTTACACTTTGTTCACATTTTATTTTGCCTTCTTATTCATTTAGTTATGTCTTAATAATCATTTTTGATATTTAATGTTATTATTCTCTCTTCTTCTGTTTCTTCAGCAAAGCTCCTGATGTCTCCTGCAAAAACAAACTGTAACCTGTCGTTTTATTGTTGTTGTATTTGTGATGTAAACATATTAAATATGTTGCTGATATTCGCTGTTGTTCAATGTGCTTTGAATTTTTGAGTGACGCTGGTTTGGTAGAGCCAGGGGGCGCTGTTGTCTTAACCCTGCTTTTAAATTTAGTTGTATTAAATACAAAAGGCTGAGACCAGATCACTATCATATCTTTCTTTAAAGTACAAGTTAAATTTTCAGTTCTTTACATTATACAGGGAGTCACTGCACAACACTCCTGCATGTAGAACTTCAGCAAAAGTTTCTGTTTGTGGCAGGTCTATTTCTAAATAGATTTATTGAAAATAAAAAAGTTGAAACATTTCAAAGCTGAAACAAATGATCAGTCACAAAATGATATAAAGTAAAAATGGACTGAAATCCTCAACAATAATAAAGATACAAAGAATATCATATCTTCTATTATCAGTATCTTAATAGCTTCATGTAGTTTTAATTATGACAGCCTCATAAATATTAAAATCTCCTCTCATCAGTAACAAGACAGAAAACAAAATGTCACAATGTCTTAAACAGAATTCTACAGTTACTTAAGTATTCTGATAAAAAGATTTAATCCTGGACAAAAAAAACAAAACCAAATTTTCAAAATCTGAGGGAGCAACATTGATTAATCAGCCAGGATATTTTCCGATTTCTGCTGTTAAGACACCATACAGATCGAATAATTAGCAAAGAGGACCTGGATAACTTAGGATCAGGAACTGGGATTTTAATCATTTTTACCGCAGCATACAGAGCTGATCCAGGTGTCAGGACATACAAGGGTCTTCAGGAATTAGACGGAGCAAATACATCCTTCATAAAGGAAAAATGGGAAAACGAGGGAAACTTTGTTCTGTCATTAGAAGATTGGGAAAATATAAATGACTTGCAATGGAAATCATCATACTCATTATCATGGAGCGAATTTGATTGGACAAACAGGGTCAGATATCTCATAACACCTGCACTCAAACAGCCTGGCGGGAGACAGAGGGGGCAAATCACTTCCACGCGTTTTGGGAATGCTCTGGGATTCAACAATATTGGATTGAAATTAGAGACAGTATGGAGAAAGTTTTAGGATTAGAGATTGACCCTTGTTTTCAGATTATGTATTTGGGTAGAAAGCCTCTCCAGCTTCAAGGCTCTTCTAAGCTGTACATGAGTAAGATAATGCTGGTCACCAGTAAAAAAGCAATCTTAAAAAAGTGGCTAAGTCAAGGGGCACCCACATTAGTGGATTGGTTCAACGTCATGAATGAAATTTTCACCATGGAAAAATTAACACTTGCTCTAAGACTCAGGACAGACATATCTGATACATGTTGGAAAGGATGGATTGATTTTATTAGCCCACAGACCAGATTTCAAGTAGTTGTGGAACATCAATTGTAACAAACCCCACTGTTCTAATGCTACACATCTTATTTACTGTCTTTTTTGTTTGTCGGGGCCCAAGTGGTATCTCAGCCTTAAGGACCCTCATTGATGCTGGATGTGTTTGTGAGATGAAGCATTAGAGAGTGTGAGGCGTAGTGACATCAGCAGGTCCCATCAGGACTTTGTCAGCTGAATTATTTGAGACAGTGACAAAAGCTCCTCCAAGCCCCAGACCTTTTAAAACTGAGATGCCTTTGACGTGAGAGGTTTTATCTGCATCGTGTTAAAACTTCAGGCGAGGAGACGTCCTCTGGCTGTTTGTTCACTTGCCCTTAAAATGTTGACAACAACCAAAATGTTGGTGAGATTTCACATGAATTTGAACTTGTCTTGTAATCCAGATTTTGCTCAAACACTGACTTTAAAGTCGTATCACTCTGGTGTGTCTGCCCTCTCTGTCAGTCACACTCCACAGGTGGCAGCCATGATCACAGCTGAGCGGTCTGCTGCTGTTTTTGGTTTGACTGCTGCAGCTCGCACAAAATGCTTCACTAACAATCAGTGACTACCTGAATTATGAATTTCAGTATTAATAAATGGTTATAAATACCTACTAACACACTGACTTAGTGCATGTCTAAATCATTGTACGTGTAAGTGCATGCATACATGTATATCTCCATAGTTTGTTTGTTACACTTTCTAAGTCAGTCCCTCCAGGATTTCAGACTTGTTTTTGTAACTGCTGCAGCCTGCAATGCCTGATTTTGCTGAAGCTTTTCTAAAAACCTGCAATGGAAGTCGTGATGTTTTTAGGTGATTTTTGCAATGAAGTTGCGGGAGGAAGTGCAAAAAAGATTTTTTTGTTTGTTTGTTTTGTATTGCTTTAATTTATTAAATGGATAGGGCAGGTCTTTTGATATGGGGTTATATGAGGTTTGTTAAACCCTAATCTCTAACCTGAAGAAGATATTGCAATGTTTACTGAATATACACTAAAATGTGAAGACGAGCAAAATAAAATATCTATAAGTGTCAAAATAATGGAAATAAGAAATGTGTGTTTTTGACGTGTTCTTATTTGTTTTTGGTTGTTCGCTAAATCTTTCATTATGAACCTTGCAGTTCATCCTCCCAGCTGACAGTGTCACTGTAGAGCAGAAGTTTTAACCCTGAACGTGGCCGGCACCACTTTATTTTAAGATGAATTTCTAGCAGACCAAAAGCTTCTCGTTAATGACAGCCACGCAGTTTTAACAAAAGGAAGGTTCCAACGCGAAGGTTTACAACCGTGGCGACCCGACACGTCCTGTTTTTTTGTGATAACTACACGCAGAGAAGAAGAGAAGCCTTCAGCGCAGAGGCAGTCTTTGAACAGGAGACTCAGCTCAGTGTGGTCAACACATCGAGACTACAGCAAAGTGTTTGTCAAGTGTCGACTTTCTGTTGTGTTTCACCACAATGTTCCAGAGACAAGGAAGTATGTTCGGATGACGTGAGCAAGGACAACCACTATGGCAGGTGGACAAAAACAAAAAAGCAGGGAACTACAGCGATTGGCCAAAATTGCAAAAGAATTCACAGCGATTGGTTGAATTCACGTGAATGCATGCAAGCGTAACATCGCAAAATCCTGACTGCGCAGTGATCTGAAGACCCATCGTGGACAGTGGTCTAAAGGTTAGAGAAGTGAACTTGTGACCGCAGCGTTGCCAGTTCAAATCCCCGGGCGGGCAGGGTTAAATTGGATGATGACAGTGAAAAGCCCCTCCCCACTGAGGGCCCGTAAGCATGCCAGCTCGAGCAGAGCTGCACAGTGGCTGCAGGTCAGTCTGTGTTTGTACTCTGAGATGAGAGCATTCGCTCTTCACTGAATATGTGAAAAACACAATTTTACGCCTCAATAACTGCTTTATAACGCTGTAAGAATGCTGTAGAAATGCTTAATCCATTATATGAAGTGCAAAACCATTAAACATATTATAAATGGCTCATTAATCAAGAAACAAGCATTTAAAGTGTTTACTGCTTACATACGGATGAGTACTAAAGAAGGCATAAGGCTTCATAATGATGGATTATGTATTTACCAAAAATTAACTGATACTTAGTGTGTAGTTATTGTAAGGTTTTACTACTAAATACTGCAGTATAACCAGCAGGAGCCATTGTATACGTGATGTCATTTTGGTGGCACCACACTTTATGAAAGAGCAGTTACTGAATCAGAAGAAGAAATCCATAAACCTCAGATATCTGATGTAGATGAACAGCATCGCTCTGTCTTTGTCCACGCAGGGAGCAGCACACTACAGACTGCACTGTCCTGTGTGTGTGTGCGTGTGTGTGCGTATGTGTGTGTGTGTGTGTGTGTGTGTGTGCGTGCGTGCGTGTGTGTGCGTGTGCGTGTGTGTGTGCGGGGGGTTTACACAATCAGAGGGCAGAGCATCATTAATACCTCCAGACTGCACACACACACACACGCACACACACACACGCACACACGCACACTTACCCAGACTCCTCAGGGGGTTGATGGCCTTTGATTCGGACGTCCCAGCTCCGTTACTCGCCACCGCGGTCGCTTTCTTTCGGTTGCCCAACATGTTCCAGTAAGATAACGGGCTGAATTCCGCTCTGCTTCCTGGCCAAGCTCAGACGGTTGTTCTCGGTCAGCCGGCAGACTTCCGGTGGATGCGCTGCTCAGAGCTCGTGCGGAGGAAAATGTGCCTCCGCGGCGCCTTCAGCCTTTTTATCCCGCAGTAGGAAAACACACGTCACGGTCCCACTGATTGGATTTATAAACACAGAGCTGCTCGGGGCAAAATGTCCTCAACAACCTCACAAACGCTTCCTCGCCTGACTGTCAAAATAAAAGTTGTTAAGCGTCACCTTGTGTTCTGTAGGTTCTACTGTTGCTAACAAAAATTTGATTTTTTTTCAAGCATCTTTTATTTGGGCCTCATAAAATTAAGAGAGGCGTTAATCTTTTACTATAATAAATAAAATTAATTTTAATATAGTACTTTCAATACATCAATATAATGTACAAGATTAATTTAACTTAAAAACCTTAACTTTAAAAGACCTTTATTGTCCTTACGGAAATTTGTGCTGCACAGCAGCTCAACAATCATTGCGTTTCCAAACACATTAAAATACAATCATACATTAAAAATCTCATACTGTACAGATAAGATGAGGGAGGGAGGGGTGGGGGTCAGCGGCAGCGGTGATAATTCTAATATTACTAAATGTTGCTCAAATATTCTCACCTCAAGTCTACTTGGTATCTTTTCTCAGAACTTTCAGCCACATGTCATGGTCTTCCTCAGGGAAACGGTTTGCTTTTGTCACTGAATGAAGCCAAGCTCACCCCAAATGTTTCCAACGACATACTCAACTAGAACGCTATTTATGTAAAAAAAAATGCCTAGTTTATTTATTTATTTATTCAATTAATTTAACTATAGACCAATGTATTTATTCTCAAGTGAAATTTAATTATAGGCCTATCAGTGTCAAATGTTCATTAACACCTGTGAATAAAAATTATGGTGTTCTTCTAAATCTAGCCTACTTAAACTATAAGAACATGCAGGTCAGTGAGAACAAAGAGAAACAGGCATTCTCACTAAATGACTGTAGGTCTGAGGAGCACAGTCTCACTGTTTGTGAAAGTGATATGAAGCCTCAATGTCCTTGTTTTCCTCAATCATTTTTTACCATCAGTGATCTTTGTTTTTGTCAGTGTTTGAAATAAAATAGTTGTGTTGGCCTTTAAATGGTAGGCTACAATAATGCGCTGGCTATTTTTGATCTAGCTGAATTTTTTTCGAGTTCTCCTCTTCTTCATTTTTGCCGTGAATGATGCCCTACATAAGCAACACCTAGATTCAAGTTCTTTTCATAACCTGGAGATTTTTCCCACTCAAATACAACAGGCTAAATTGATTTTGTAAAGATGAATGATGTTTTCTCTATATTTTGTACAGTTCGGATTTTAGTTAGCCCCTTTTCTCTAAATAGCCCGACCGTTCCTACACATTTTGGGTTTAGGTTTCGGAGTTTAAAAAAATTGTTATGCTTTTGTTTTGAAGTGAAATCCTCAAACTTTCCGGGTTTTGTACCGTGTGTCTCTGCCACCTTGACAACAGACGGAGTTCAAGCGGATTTTAGACGTAGCCGTCCTCTTCTCGGTTTATCATCTCTAATATGATCTGATCCCAAGTCAGCTGTCCGCTGTCATTGCGGCAAACGTGCAACATGATAGTGATGCGCCAAAACTACATGCAGACTTCAGGAGATGTGCGCGTCACAGCAGACCACAGACCTATAATATAGATACACGTGTGGCCTACATCTAGGCCATGAGATCTGTAATATGTCGGTGCAGACTTGACCAAAAATAAAGATAGCAGGCCAAAACATTAGCTTTAGCGTAAAGGCATAAAATGTGTTGTTTCAAAATGGATGACAAAATAAATGAATATGCATTTATAGAATCAAATACAGTTTATGTGGAAACAACCTCAGTGCACAAGGTCAAAGCTGGATCACGTTCAGTCTGAACACAGTGTGAATTATTTTGCTGCAGTGGAAAAACATTTTGTGAAAACACAAAACAGGCAGAAGAACAGGCAAAGAGCCTCCACAGACTGAACGTGACGAATATCGACTGATCCGAAATCTGATCCAGGACAAACCTGACTGCAGACAGACAGACAGGCAGGCAGGCAGACACATAGACACAGGCAGACACACAAGCAGACAGACAGACTGACAGAGACAAAGGCAGACAGACAGACACAGACAGGCAGGCAGGTAGACAGACAGACAGACTAGGAGACACACAGACAGACAGATAGACAGAAAGACAGGGAGACAGACACACAGGCAGACAGGCACACAGACAGAGACAGAGAGGCAGGTAGACAGACAGACAGACAGGCACACACAGACAGACAGACACCCAGACAGACAGACAGACAGACAGGGAGGCAGACAGGCAGACACACGGACAGACACAGACAGGGAAATAGACACAGACAGACAGAAAGACACAGACAGACAGACACACAAGACAGACAGCAAGAAACAGATAGACAGACAGATAGACAGACAGACAGACAGACAGAGTTTTCATCATCTTTTAAGAATCCCATACAAGGACAAAAGGTGAGAGAAAAACAATAATAGATCAGTGTGTTAGTCACTAATTGGCTGATTTAGAATATAAAAGGAAAAAGACAGAAATCATTTCGATGTCAGATCGAAGAGGATGTGGAGTTAAGAAAAATAAAGAGAATAGAATTAAAAACTTAGCTTAGGTTCGCTAATTTCTATTGATTGCTACTAAAAATAGATAAAGAGTTCACCTTTAAAAGAGTAAAGAAATCTGATAGTAGAAATATTAAACTACAGTGAAAGACCCAAGATGTAGAAAAAAAACACGGAGCAAATCACAACCTTTTTTTTATTTTTTGTCAGAAAGCATATATCAATAGACAGGGAATGAATGATCGTGTATTCTGCTTAAAAAACGGAATAGATGACTTCAAACGTAAATTGTTTAAATTCGACGCTGTCTTCCTGGATTTCAGAAATGCCTTTGGTACACTTTCTCATAAGGTGATGCTGAATGCACTGGAGGAAATACACCCGCATCAGCCTTTTGTGAATATTAACTTGTGTACCAAGGACCATTTCTCCAGGTCATATGCGGGCGGCAGCTCACGGAGCCTCTCTCAAGGTGGGAATAAAAACTGGCTGTTCCTGGAGTACAGTGAATTTTGTTCTAGCCCTCAACCAGTGGATGAAGTGGATTAACCAGCGTGCCCCACCACATGTCAGATCTCCAAACCCTGCACTGTAATGGCTCCAGGATGAGTTGTTTTTCTTTTCTTTTTTCCTCATGTGTGTTGTCATGTGTCTCCTGTTTTATTTTGATTACTTAACCTGGTCTGTCATTTCAGGTGTACTGTTTCCTGCCCTTTCCCCATGTGTGAGTCCTCCCGCCTCTGTGATTACCCAATGTGTGTCACCTGTAGGGGTGTGCAAAGCAGCCGGTATTTGTATTTGTATTTGTATTTGTATTTGTTGAGGGGGGAAAAGTATTTGTATTTGTATTCAAGTAAAATTCAAAATAGGCGTAAAAATCCATTTTTTTTGCGTTACACTTCTAATTTACAATATGTAAGTGTAAGTATTCTTTAATTATCTATTAGAATAATTATGGATAATAGCCTACATCTTGCTGTCTGCAAAAGACAGAGTAACTTAAACGTACCTTTGCAAATAAATA
>JAPXVT010000016.1:26443966-26459118 GCA_029823135.1 Acanthurus reversus | reverse complement strand
AGACTGATGAAGCTGCTGAAATGATGGTGACAGTCAGTGACAACCCTCGTCCTGTAGCTCATATACATGAAAAGGGAAGTTTCGTACGTGTGCACATTTTATTTCATGAGAAGTGAACCCTTTTATTTATTGAAGTTTTGTTCAGGTGAACTTGGCCTGAGTTAAGATGAGGACTCATGATGAGGACTCATGATGATGATGATGATGATGACGATGATGACGATGTGTGAGAGTGTCACTGGCTTTATTTACAGACTTTGATCATTTCTACAGTTCATACCTGAAGCTGGTGAGGACGCACGGGGCGCATTGGTGAGAAGGCAGCGTGTGTCAGCGGAGCACACAGTGTGTGTGTGTGCGCGTGCGTGCGCGTGCGTGCGCGCGCCACACAGTTGTTTTCCTTGCAGTGGTACACTTATGTGACAACTCAAATCACACTTGCTGATCAATGCACAATATTTATTCTTTAATGCCGATCGATCCTGGATTTCTGCAACAATGATCTTTTCATCAGTTACCACACAGCCCGCTCCGCTGCGCCCCCTCTGTTCTGTCTTTGCAGTGCAATTTCAGAAAAAAATGGGATTACAGAACTTATTTGAGATTTTTTCCTTTTCTATTTTTTTTTATATTATTTACTCTTTTCTTTTTAAAATTAATTTACTTCACCCCGGTCACATATGAGTGAGGTGATTTTTTTTTTTTTTTACACAGTGGGGTCATTTTCACACTCTTTCCTGTGTCTCATCCCTCCGCCAGCAAGTTGTGGTCTCTCCTTTCCTCAGTTTATGTGCATGGAGCACTGCACGTTCCCACGCCAAGTTTGTTTTTTATAAATCCCATTTTTTGCTTAGGAAGCAGTGTATGCCTTCTTTTTAGCATACGCCACATTTATAAATGAAACCCCTGATCTCCATCCAGCAGAGCACCTTTGGGATGTGGTGGAACGGGAGATTGGCATCATGGATGTGCAGCCGACAAATCTGCAGCAACTGCGTGATGCTCTCATGTCAACATGGACCAGAAGCTCTGAGGAATGTTTCCAGCACCTTGTTGAATCTATGCCAGGTCCAGTACTAGCAAGGTGTACCTGATAAAGTGGCTGGTGAGTGTATAGGGCGGCACAGTGGCTTAGTGGTTTTCACTGTAGCATCATAGCAAGAAGGTCCTGGGTTCAATTCCCGGCTGGGGCAGGGCCTTTCTATGTTGAGTTTGCATGTTCTCCCCGTGTTCACGTGGGTTTCCTCTGAGAGCTCTTTTTACCCCAACCATTAAAACGTGTGTCAGGTGTATCTCCAGTCAGTAGCCTTGACTGAGGTACTGGCTCAGAAGTTGGAGCTGGTGCCCGGGCGCTGCGCTGTGGCTGCCCACTGCTCATTAGGGACGGTTAAGTGCAGAGATCAAATTTCACTGTATGCTGTATGTGTGACCTGTAAAGAACCTTTACCTTTTTAGTGACACCTCCAGGTCAGGAGGGGAACTGCACCCTTACTGACACAACACAGGTGCAAAACGGCACACAAACGGCGTACTTCAGAGACGAACTTTAAAAAGAAAAGTCTTTTTTGCTGCTTTCATGTGCGGGTGGAAGCGATTTCCTTGTTGATTTGTTGAATTTGTCAACATTGTAACATAAAAACTATCAACATAGCATAGCAGTAAATATGGGTATCTGTGCCAGTTTAGCAACATATTAATTACTCATTGTCAAAATAGGACGTTTACTCGGTCCATATCAAGATAACACTCTTGTTAGTTTTTTTATTTATGCTCATTGTAGCCTACTGCTGCTGCCAGGCATGTAACTGTGATTCCAACTGAGTTTCTGAACTACTGTTTTAACTCCACCTTGAGTTTTTGTGGATAACAATTACAACTGAATCAGTAAATATGCATGTCCTGTACGTGTGATAATGCCATTACTGAATCAGTTAGTTAACATTATGGGCCTGATTTACCAAAGGTTTGCATGTGTAAAAATGTGTAAATTTGATATCACCCGCAAACAAATGTGCAAACTCATCTACTGCGGGTGCACACTGAGGATTGCATCTTTAAATGAGCAAGACAGCGCACACTGTGGATTTAACGCCTTTGCCTTAATGAACATGCAACATGAGTGTGTAAATTACAGGGAGGAGAAAATACGAGTACATGAACTTAGCACAAGCAATGCGATTTATCAGTCCTGAAAGTGATTGCAGTGACTGTGTTTGTGTCTGAATTAAATACCTTTGAAAAGGAGGTGTAGATCTGCTCAGCGTTGCACACAGACGGCTGCTGTTATTGGGGTGAGGAGGAGGCATAGGCGAAATGAAAGAATGTGTAGAGGATGCATTTTTACCACTCGTGTCAACGTATTTGGTAGAAGAAAAATAAATCCATAACACCTTTCCGGAGCTTTTGGATGAGCTCAGAGCTGATTTGGAGCCTCAAGATGCTCCAGGCTGCGCTCTGCAGTCTGAAGTAATTTAAACTTTGTAAAAACACTCCTCTACAAATGAATAAAAAACATGATTTAGGATAACAAATATGATAAATACAATATATTCTATTATCTTTATTTTTATCTAAACTCATCCTCCTGTTATTTTCATATATTCCTTTATTTTGAGAACGGCTCTTATCTGTTTTTGCACATGAACTCTTGTTGTGGCGTAGAGTCGAATGAAACACAACATTTACAACCACTGCTGCCTAAAGAAAATTAAATACTCATTTGTCTTCCTATTACTCTTTTCTTTTACACAATTCACGCGTGTCTCCTTTAGTGCGCTCCTCTCCTCTCTGTGTCATTTTGCGCTTGCGCTGCTCATCCTCTGATCTCTCTGTGGCAGAAACGGCTGAAACATGCAAACCCTCATTGACATGTCGCCCCCTACACCATGTTTGCACTGGTGTCAGTCGCGCAGTTTTTTTCAGTAGATCACTCGCAAAACAGTCACCAGCAAAACGTGGTAAAATTTTAGAGTGCACACACAGTTTAGTTCTCTGTATTTTGGATCTTTGTAAATCAGGCCCTGTGTGTGTATTAATCATTTCTACTGTATTTTTTCACCCATTTCATTGAGTAGATTCAGTTGTAGCCTATGTAGTGTTGGCAGCCTAAATATCCTTAGTGCCTTATGTATGCCTAAATATATTAATGTATCTTCCTCATACCACAGTACTTGCACTACAACAGAGCACACGGTGACTGTGTACCTTATCAATCACTCACCCAATTACAAGTTCTGTGTATTTCTTTATAATTGGAGGTTATGTAAATGTCTGTAAATGTCCATGCTTGTCTGCTGCAGTAGTGTGCAGCAGACT
Source organism: Acanthurus reversus (assembly GCA_029823135.1). Taxonomy (NCBI): domain Eukaryota; kingdom Metazoa; phylum Chordata; class Actinopteri; order Acanthuriformes; family Acanthuridae; genus Acanthurus; species Acanthurus reversus. The sequence continues at coordinate 26,455,803 of JAPXVT010000016.1, read as the reverse complement.
TGGCATCAGGATTTCAATTTTTTCTGGGCTTAAAATTTACAAAATTACCACTAAGGGACACAGAGCCGAAGATGATCCCCCCCGTTCTCTGCTGCGGTTCAGCACTATATGAGACAGGCTTGGTACAAGCAAATAGTCATGCGTTACTTTCAGTTATAGGTAAGATCACTCAGGACACAAGTTTGTGTGTTGTTGTCTTTTCTGCGCTACCACCACACGCTGTGACGTCACAGCATGTTCTGTTTAACACTATCTTAGACTATATTTAATATCACAGTTCAAATCATATTCTTAACATTATAGACTTGTTCATGCAGAGTGCATAGCAAAGTTTTGGTTAGCAAATGAAAAGCAGACATGTGAGGCGTCAGCCATGGAAAAGTAACATGGTAGGCAAACTGGGTCGGTCTGATGAAGGATTTAATTCACACGTCAAACTGCTCGTTAGCTGCTCTGGGCCGGCAGACATGTTTCTCCACTAAACAAGAGATAATTTTTCATAACATGCTGAGAAAGTGAGTTCACTTAAGGTGCATACTGGGCGACCCTGTCTTTGAAAATCCATTCACGATCTGCTCACCAATCAGACCAAGCCTTGTTTCTAATCTCCTAAAGGGGCGGGGCCACGGTGAAACCCTTGTGACACTGATACAGGAAGTGAATGGTCAGTGAGAGGTCTTGCTTTCTTTAACCGTCTCTGTCTGAACTTGGTCAGAGCATTTCTGTCTGAAACAGCTAACATGAAGTCAGAGGTCAATGGTAGGCTGTTATTGTTTCCATGGTTACTAATGGCCAATAGGCTGCTTTCGGATTTGAACATGAATAATGACTATCTAAGGTCAGCACATTCATGTTTGATGACAGTACATCTTAATCAACCCCAACAGTTAATGCTAAAACCCCAACGCCACAGATGGCGTCCGACACTTCGTTTGAGCGTAAGTGCGTTTGTGTCGGCTGACACTTTTCTTAAGACACCTGCTGACGCTTGTTGGCACGGTCGGCATTTTTGCTGCTCTGTATCAGTTGTGGAGGTCCTGACAGGCTGGAAAACTTAACGACATCGTGTCCAGGTTCACAAAATCATCCGGGGGGGGGGGGCTTGTCATTTTCTTCTTGTCGTCAACATTGTATATAATCATCATGTCTGCTCTGTGTCAGCTGTGGAAGTCCTGGAAACATTGGAAAACTTGACAACGTCGTGTCTGTGTTCATAACATCATCCTGTGGTGTATGAAGTCGTGTTGTAGGAGCTCAGAGTGTTCACACACACCGTGGTTTTGACTGCCATGTCTGATTCAATGTCCGCAAGTCGAGACGTTCATGCAGGTCTTCAGGACGTCAGTGACATGGGGAGAATGTCAACACCGACTGGTTGTCACAACACAGCGTCCTAAGAATTCACCTGAAGAGTTCAATATTTTTCTATTTTAATTTGTTTAGTTTTGCAGAACCTGCAGTAAGTTTACAAAAAAGGTTTACTCTTAGAATCTAATAATTCATAAATCAAAATGAAATCATTCTGAGGAGCCAGGAACCAAATATAAGCCGACCATAAGTTGGTAAGCTAAACTGTGGCCCTGAATTTGCCCAAACTGGTAAAATACTCTTAACCAATACGAAGAACTGAAGAATCATGATAAAACTGAGATCGTGATACTGCCCGAAAAAAAAATCGGGATATGATATTTTTGCTATATCGCCCAGTCCTATTACAAAATGGTGTATGCATTATTTTGTTTGTTTGAAATACTTATTAGTGCAATGTTGCTTGCATCATTACATTTACAATTGTTACTTAGTAAACTGTGAACATTTTATTCATTCTCATTAATAACACTCTCTTTAATGGTAAAATTAGCATAAAAGGTAAAAAAAACTAAATGAAAACAACCCCCCCCCCAAAAAAAAATCCCCGTAATGGATTTGGAAAAAAAGATAAAATATGTTTCATAGGGCCTTAGAGATAGGAGGTCTCGTCAGGGGGGCTGGAACAGTCTGAAATTGAAAAAAAAAAACTGTAAAAATTACTGAAATGTTTAGCAGCACAAGCTGAAAATTTAGGGGCCAACGTTACATCAAGGTGCAATGCAAATTTCAGCTTTCTGCAGTCATTAGAAAAAGTTTTCTTTTCATGAGTAGTTACTTCCCACCTTAATGTCGGAGAGAGTAGGTGTTTGAAAGTTAAAAAAAAGTTGGTTGTCAGGCTGACCGCTGAGTTTTGATAAAAGCGACCAAATCTAAATTTTTCTGAAACATTTATCCTCACTAAATGTCAGTGTTTAAAAGACACTTTAATGACAGGCCCGAGTACTGACGGTGCAGGGACCGTATTTACCTTCGCCAAGAAGGTAAAAATTTTCAGTGCCGTTTGTCTGTTAGTGAGCAGGATTACGGAAAATCTACTGAGCCAATTCCCATGCAACTTGGAGGAAGGCCGCAGACTGGGCCAACGGTGAAGCCAATAAATTTGGGGGCGAATCGGACGTGTTGTTGCACCCATAGGGGGCGCAACAGCTGTGTTTCTGACTTTAAATGGCCAAAACTGGGTGGCCATTACTCTGATCAAAGACAAACTTTGCATGAACATTGTTTTGGGCTCGGCCTTGAGTTTGGTCAAACAGAGAAAAAATTACAATGCACCCACAGGGGGCGCTACAGCCATGCTTTACGGCAGGGGTCCCCCTCCTTTTGTCAAGTGACTCTCCCTCTCCTGTCCTGTGTGCTAGCAGGTCTGCATTGTTCTGCAGTTCCATGAATACCACAGAGGTGACTTCTCGGCCCATACACAAAGGCGAGTGGAGCTGATCAGCAATGAGATACTTTTACTTTAGGTAATGCAACGCAGAAGGGAGAGAAGAAGAAGTCAGAGGAGGTGGTCTATACAACCACTGAACCATCTGAGGCAGAGAGAGAAGTGTGAGTTTACCAAGCGGACCAATCACAATCGTCTGCATTGCTGCGAAGTACATGTCAAGCTATGGCGTACTCTTCTTACATTTGACCACATCATGATAACGTTTTACGTTATAATGTGACCTTATGGCACCTCATTTAGTTGGCTAACTAGCTCTTAACCTGCAGATAACAACACTGTATCACTGTTTTTGGCTGGACCGCTGGAACCATGGGCACAGGCCAAGGTTTGCATCTGTCTCTGAGTGAGTGAGTGACAAAATTTCATGATTAGTTGGAGAGCCATAGCTCTGTCCTCATTGGTTGTTGCCCTTTCAAAATTAATCTGCACGAACGATCATTACATTGTCAGGGGGCGTTTCACTCACTGTGGAGCGAGTGTGGAGCAGACTTGCTGAAGCGAGACAACCGAACGCCAAAAACGTCCACTAGCTGTTCAATAATCACATATTGTTGTTATATCATGTTAACTGAGATTCTGACCTGTCATGCATCACGGTAAGAGACAAATAAGAGTTTTTGTTTGAAATCACATTGCATCATCACCATGAGCAGACAGTGAGAGCCGACAGCCGAGCTTCTCTGTACGCAGCACGGAGCTGCAGCGGACAGACGGCGGACAGACGGCAGGCGGAGACTTTCCACATATTAATCCATCACTTTTTATTCTCATATCTAAGACACCACATACAACCACATGACTGTTTTTGCTCCTGTAACGAGGCTCTGTGGGTTGAATTGTGGGATATTTCTCATCCATATGAACGTCTTTTACTTTCTACTTTTCAGAGGACTTCAGGTGGGCCACATGTATTCAATCAGAGCCAGGGCTGACAGTAACGTTTGCTCAGGACAAGCAGCCTGAACTAAATGTGCCACACAGCTGCCCGTCCTGCCAAGAGGAAAACAAATGTGAAAATAAAATTCATTAAAGTAAACTGCCTCCATACATCACTGAGGCGGAGCCTTCTTCACACAGCTGCTGATGATCTCAATGCAAACAAAACACAACGATCAGCTGATCGACATCAGCTGATGCTCCCACAGTACACGGTTATTACACACGTTCATAGTCTTACTCGCGAGCTCTGTGGAGAGAAGGGGGATGGAGCATCATCGCGTGAAGAAGCGTTTCTGCTGGTCACGTTCCACCGTGACCGCCATGCCAATACCAAATGTCACAGCAAACTAAACATTCCGATCAATCAGCTGATCCGTTTCCTCAAATATACACCATCATTGTTATTAAACGCGATAGTTCACTCACCCGCGAGGCCCGCGCTGCTCTCTGTGGAGCCTGGACAGGAGGTGAAGATGACCCATGACCAAAAGTCTGTGAACACGCAGCGTCACGAAGAAGGTTCAGACATTCATACATGAGACGTCTCCTGATCTGTCGCTGGACTCCTCCTGTCAGTCAGCTGTCCCTCTGTCTGTTAGAATCCAGTGTGTGATGGGAAAACGTCACATGACCACACAGTCACAGAAAGTAAAGTGTGCAGCATCCTTCCCATGACCCAGCGCACCGCGGAGTCTCTCCTCCTGCAGCCGCTGACAGCCTGTCACAGCAGGGCCGGTCCTGGACAGTTTGGGGCCCTGGGCCAGATTTGAACTGGGGGCCCCCAAACTACTCCTGGCATCAGTTAAACCACCTTTACATGTTGTCAGTTGGACTTTTGTTACTATCTCATATAAAAACAGATTTATGGTTTCCTTTTTAATATTTCTCAGTCTTAATATTATCTATGCACATTTTTGTAAACTTAGCCTGTATGTTTTGCTTCCCCTGCTGTGAGTTTCAGACAAAAGTGGACATGTAAACTGAAGTGTGGTTAAAAATCACCTTAAATATTAAACAAAATCACACTAGAGAAGTATAACACTTTCTACGAGGCCTGTCTCTATATTGCATTATAACACATGAACATATACAGCACATCATGAGGCATTATGAACACATTTATAATGCGTTACATGTGGTTAGGGTACAGCACTATAGGTGCATAGTAAGTGTGTTCATCATGCATTATAGATACTTTAAGTAAAGTGTTACTGACTTTTTATAACGTTATCAGCATGTGTGTTGGGCTGACTGCCAACGATGATTACAGGAAAGCTCACAACTATGGCTTTTTTTTTTTTGTAGTTTCGGGCAAGTAAGTTTTGCTATTGGCCACGTAAAAAGTAACCAAATTAATCACATTTACTGTTTTGCTCAGATGCGGTCCAGCTACATTCTAGGTTTTCACCTAATCTTGTTTCCCTAACAGTGGCTCTAAAACTTTCCTCAACTTTTTGCGAGAGCAGGTTTCAGGCGTAAAGAGTTCAGAGGGAAGCTGGCCATCGCCATCACTGCAAACTTTAAAAACAGAAACACTGATGCTGAAGCCAAAGTGGAGGAGATCAGCGGAGTGGCATTCATTTTCAACCAGAGGTTCTTCCAGGAACTACGACAGGAAACTGGTATGAAATTTGAATACAAGTCCTCATGAGCCTGCTAAGCACTCGACCTTGTCATGTTTCATATGGGAACCTTTCAGGGATCGATCTGGAGAACATTGTGTACTACAAAGATGATACTCACTACTTTGTGATGACAGCAAAGAAACAGAGTCTGCTGGAGAAAGGAGTCATTCTGCAGGTAAACCCACACACCTGCACAGCAGCAGGACTGAGCAGTGCCGTGAAGCCAAGTGTTAGAAAAGTACCTGTTCTTCCTGCATCAGGACTTTGCAGACACTGAGCTGCTTCTCTCTCGGGGGAACGTGGACCAGAATGCCTTGCAGATGTACGCCCGCGAGGCTGCCGACTTCTCCACCAATCACCAGCTGCCGTCTCTGGACTTCGCCATGAATCACTACGGTCAGCCTGACGTCGCCATGTTTGACTTCACCTGCATGTACGCATCTGAGAATGCTGCTATGGTTCGCCAACGCCACGGACACCAACTGCTGATCACACTGGTGGGAGACAGTCTGCTGGAGGTGAGACAGGTGGAGGGAATTTGAGGTAACATGAGACCAAAGGTTAAAAAAAGATTCACTAAAAGATTAAATTAGGCAACCCTGAAAAAAACAACTTCCTGAAACAGACAGCTAATTGATGGAGACAACTGTCTTCCTGTCTGCCTGCCCTCCTGTCTGTCTGCAGCCCTTCTGGCCAATGGGAACAGGGATTGCTCGAGGGTTCCTGGCAGCTCTGGATTCAGCCTGGATGATCCGCAGTTGGTCTCAAGGAGGCGCTCCTCTGGACGTCCTGGCAGAGAGGTCAATACATCCGACAATGACATAAAATACACCTGAACACGACACACCTGCTGTCAGAGAGACAGATCATCTGTCACACTGAACTGACAACCTGTCTGTCTGCGTGTCCGTCTGTCTGTCTGTCTGTCCTTCCGTCTGTCCTTCTGTCCTTCTGTCTGTCTGTCTGTCTGTCCTTCCGTCTGTCCTTCTGTCTGTCTGTCTGTCTGTCTGTCTGTCCTTCCGTCTGTCCTTCTGTCTGTCTGTCTCTCAGGGAGAGTTTGTACCGTCTCCTCCCCCAGACAACTCCGGAGAACCTGCAGAAGAACTTCAGTCTGTTTACAGTTGATCCAACGACGAGATACGTGAACATCAACCGTCTGCTTGTCACACCTGCTCAGGTACGCACACACACAGACACACACATACAACCCAATGTTATTCACACACACAGGGACAAACTGCTGGAGAAACAAACAGGACTTTCATTATGCTGGCAAATACAGTAATATTTTTTCAACAGTCACTAAAATTCAACACAATAGTTTATACAGGAATTTGTTGTGGAAGGAATTCGTTGTTACACATCTGGGTGTATGAATCCAAATAAAACAAAAATACTTCTTCATTTTAACCAGGATAGTTTTTCAGACTTCCTTCTCACTGTCTCAGTACACATTATTAGTCTTGCTGTTAGCAGCCAATGCTAATGTGTTCTGATGCACTTTCTATGATTTGAAGTTGGTGAAGTAATGAAAAATATAAATGTTGTATGTACAGTTTATATATTTGTACTGATGCTACTCAGAGATTAACTGATTTTAACACAATTTCTTTTTTTCAGGTGAGACACCTGGTTGACACAGGAGAGGAGGCGGTTCCAAACACAGACTGTGGTGACATCGTCCGCCTGCCGTCACCAGGATTCCTCAGACAGGGTGACTTCACTTTAGTCTTCAGTGAGACGTCACGACTCAATCTAGTCATTTTAAACCAAACGCTGTGACTGGTCTTCTGTCTCCTCCTCTTCACAGATTCTTTCTCTCAGTCCAATAAGCTGCTGACTTGGTGTCAGGAGCAAACTCATGGTTACCGTGGCGTTGCCGTTAGCAACCTGACAACTTCCTGGAAGAGTGGCCTTGCTCTCTGTGCTCTGATTCATCGATTTCGACCTGATCTCATGTACAACTCTGAACCTCCACCTGACTGAGACAATAATCAGCTAACAATAAAGATCATTCTAACACAAAAACATGACACAGGACACATTTGCTAATGATATCCATAAATTTCTGACTCAGTTTTGGCTTCTTGCCGTCCTGCGGTCCTGACTTCCTGTCTTGCTGTCTGTCCGCAGTGACTTCGACTCTCTGGACGAGTCCGCGGTGGAAGAAAACACTTGGCTCGGCTTCAGCGTAGCTGAACAAGAGTTTGGAATTTCTCCTCTGATGACAGTGGAGGAAATGTCGTCTGTCGGAGAGCCAGACTCTCTGTCGATGGTGATGTACCTCAGTCAGTTCTACCAACTGCTTAAAGCAACGTCGCCCCCTGCAGGTGAGACTCTACAACTCTGTGTGTTTCTCCATCGGATTTAAAGTCTGATTAGTTTGACCTCCCATCAGCTGTTTAAAAAAAAGCAACATGATCTTTTTCTGACGTCTCTCTGGATGTTTTAGGTTGTCTGAGTCAGAGTTCTGACCTGAGAGCAGCTCTCATCACTCCAGCCTCCCTCCTCAGCAGACTGGGACTCAGTCCGCCCCGAAAGAGAAACCCAAAGGTTCCTGCAGCTCTATGTTAGTCTGTCTTTGATATTCTGTCTTATGTCTGTGAGCTGCTGACACCCGGCTGTCTCCACAGGAGCAGAAAGAAGCTCAGGGTAAAAGGAGGAAGACCAGTCGAGCCGATCCGGAGCAGCAGGACGTCAGTGTTTGCACCTCAGTTTCTCCTTGCTATGACAGGAGCAGAAATTCATTTTGCTCTTCAGCTCGATGTTTTCTGCTTAAATAAAGTTTGTCTTTCCAGTCAGATGACCTGAATGGACATGTTGACTGCCAAGTGAAGAATGATGCACTAGTGGGCGGGTTCAGTGGTTCCAGAGTGCGTGTGATGGCCAATCAGCTACAGGCGAAGCTGGACAAGAGCTTGACCTCTTGCAGAAGTTCTTCTGCTGCTGCTGCAGCGTTACACCGACAGGTGAGGTCAGAATGACATCATACACAAGATTCTTGGAACTGATGGAGGTCTGAACTATCTGAGGGTGCTCAGCTGATGTCTAAGGTCAGTTATTGATTGATTGGTTTATTTAAGAGCACTGTTCATATGAAACATTGCTGTAAAATGTCCTGGACAGATGTTTCAGTCACCCTGAAAACGGAATGACGTTAAAATGATCGATGTGACAAGGATGTTTCAGTGCAGAACAGTGATTTGTTAAAAATATGCCATCATGTACCTTTGAAACATAAAACACAGAGACTCAGAATATTCAAAGCAATGAAATGAAGACAAGCTTTGTTTGTGGAAATGATGTTCTTCATCATCACACTGAAACATATGAGTCACATTAGAGCCTTCATAAGAACTGACTCACTGATGATGTTTGGCTGCATGTGACTCTGTGTGCCGACCAGCAGGGGGAGCTGTTGTCTAGCCTGCCTGCCTCTCCACAGTCTCCAGACTGTCAGCCCGCTGCAGGTCCACTTCACATGTCGTCATGGAGACCGGTAATGACTAGGAGCCTATTCAGTGAAACCAGTAGAAACCAGTAGAATAGAAATCAGTAAACGTTCAGCGTTTATGTTTGTTTGTCGTCAGATGAAACATAAATCGCTTCACTTCAATAAAATTCGCTTAAACTTAGTGAAGAAGGTGTTGGATCATTGGATTGATATTTATTATTAGAATGTAATGTTGAACCGTGCAGCAGACGTGTGGCTGTTCTCAGATCAGTGTACGTGTCACATGTGGAAATGCCGACATCACTGCAGTTTCATTTAAACCACAACCTTTGATTTAACGGCCATTTGTAAAAAAATTAAATGTTGAAATTTTTGTGTGAAACTTGGCTACATGACAAATTTTGAAAAAAAAATGTCCAGAGAAAAGATTTTATATATTTTAATATGCACATTTTGACACAGCTGTAATCCATGATCTCCTTTATCACCAAATAACAGACACATCTGAATATGAGTCGGAAACACGGAGCGCTGCAGAGGTCGTTAGAGAGAAGCAGGACAGTTTGTGTCTTCCAGGTGACGCTGCAGTGACGGAGGTCGTTTATTTGACGCTGATCATAAGCAGCAGCTCGCAGTAGCTCAGAGTGTCCCTGTAGTGGAGTAGAAGTACCAGAAAGTGCTCCAGTCAAAGTGTATCTGAAGTTGTAATGGAGTATTTGACGGTAAAGGTCAGTGTGTCCTGTTTGCCTCATTAGAGGAAACGAACTCTTCAACAGGAACAGATGAGCTTTCGATTCAAAGAGAAGATCAAGTCTCAGCGTGTCCTCGGCGCAGAGGAGGAGCAGGTACAGTGCTGCAGTGCATTCTGGGTGTCTGTGCTGGTGTTGTTCAGTGTTTGTGGATGTGAAGTGGAATCACTGAGAGCCAGCGCAGCCTTTCTGTCTGTTGAAGTGAAATGGAGGTCTAACGCTTCCTCCTCTGGCTGCGGGCGTTCGAGCAGCTCTGCAGGGCAAAGACTTCATGTGATCAATGTGCAGATCAATAACAAACCATTCATGAATAGTTTCTATTGAGGAGAGAGGGGGTGGAGTCAGATGAGCCTGCAGCTCAAACAGACAAACTGACTCAGCAGCAGGACTTCCCCTCTGTCTGCTGACTGAACTGAGTGTGACTCCGGTCGACCTCGTTCAGCCGCCATGATGTCATCAACACACACGTTCTGTCCAAACACCTGAGGAGGTCTCACTCCACCTGCTTCACCAGGAGCTCACCTCAGTTTCCCACAGCGCGTTTGGAGTCTGAGAACATATCACTGGCTAAGGTTTTAAATATTTGGTCAGTCCTTCAAAATAAATGACCTCGGTGTGTCAGAGAGGTGAGACTGGCCAGTTTTCTCAGCAATCGACAGCTTTCAGTCACAGTTCATGGTCTTCATCCTGTGGAGGACAGTGTGATGTCAGCTGCTCTGTTGACCTCATATCAGAAAAATGTCTTCTGAAAAATCTCCAAACATAACAAAGTGACAGAGGCAGCTTGAACATCAAATCCGTCCTGAGTGTCGATCAGCTGTTCAGACTGAGCCGGTCTGGATGTGAACTGACAGACTGATCACAGACACCGTTTGGTCTGTGATCAGGAACTTTGTAAAATGAAATGCTGTTTCATCAGAGACTCATCAGAGCAGAAATCAACAAAAAAAATCATTTGAAACATTTTTGTCAGTTCTGAAGTTCCTGTTTCATGAAGAGACCAAACTGGAGTTTGACGTTAACTACAACCTTTTTTACTTTTCTATCAGACGCAAAAAAAAACTATGTGACTTCTCTGTTTGCAGGAAACCTCATTTGACTAGGATGTTGTGTGTGTGCATTGTGAAAACAGAACAAACTGAAACTGAATTCTCACTGAAGGAATCTGTGTCTGTCTGTGTGTCTGTGTGCCTGTCTACCTGATCAAAATGTCTGCAGATGTACACTGGTGGCGTGAGCTCATTGGCTGAGCAGGTAACCAGTGGGATTCGGAGTCAGGAGGAAGTGATGTCGGTAAGAATCTCATTGGTTCTGTCTCTTGTTGCTCTCAGTTTGCTGATGAGGCCTGTGTGGTGGAGTCAAAGCCCACAACAATTAAGTAAGGGGTCATTGAGTTGAGATTGTTTTTTATGTTTATGCTCTGAAGACAGACAAATCACACCTGAAGAACTGTTACATTCTGAACAGCTGATGTCCTCCAGTGGGAAAAAGGCGAGGCAGATTTATTTCTATAGCACGTTTAAAACAACCAGAGCTGACAAAAGTGCTTCACAAACAAAGTGAGAGTAAAAAACAACAACACAGTAACAGAACATAATCAAAGCAATTTGTGCGAAAGATTGAGGCCATTCAGAAGCCACAGAGACGAGGTGACCGTAGAGCCGAAGTCTGACAGGTAAGAGGAGCCAATCCCCGCGGGTCTTCATAGACAAACTGTTAAGTCCTGAAGTGAGTCCTAAAACGACAGGAAGCCAGCGGAGAGAAGTTCAGGAAAAATATGCTCGTGTTTATGGGAACCTGTTAAAAACTGCGCAGCACCGTTCTGCACGTGCTGTGGTTCAGGAAGCATCAGCAGCTGGTTGGCTGAGGCTCGTCACCGGACAGAACTGCCTCTCACCACAGAATTTACCTGTGTGCTGAATTTGAATTCAAAATCACTCCAAATTTTTTGCATGTTTCTCACAAATCTGGAAAGCGACGTCAATAAGATGTTGATGGCAAAGAGTAGTTCATGCTCAAGTGTATGAAATGTTGCACTAATGTTTAAAAATAATAAAATAGCTGCGTGTCCAGACTCTGCTGCTGAGTCAGCGCTGCTCCCGAATACACGAACATTACAACGATTTATTGTTGCTCCAAAAAGGGTTAGAGTAACCCCAGCCCTGTCTGTCTCTAGGTCCCTGTCTGTCTCTCAGTCTCTTTGTCTCAGTGCCTGTCTGCCTTTCAGTCTCTGTGTCTCAGTGCCTGTCTGT
>JAPXVT010000016.1:26345045-26358253 GCA_029823135.1 Acanthurus reversus | reverse complement strand
TTCTCTGTTTTCCCAAACTACGGAGTGGCCCGAGGTTCAAATGTCACAGTGTTAATCGCGCGTTAAAAAAAATAGTGACGTTAAATGCATTTTGCGTTAACGCGTTAATAACGCGTTAATAACGCGTTGACTTTGACAGCCTTAATATTTATATGCATTCAATGGACCACAGCCTTATTATTACGAGCATGCCAGTTGTGCCAACAACAGACCAGGACAAGAAGAAGTGGTAGCCACAGGAGAGAGATGGAGTTCTGGTGTCAGAAGTAACACGACTATCAGCTTGTATCAGTCCTGTGTGGCATAGCAAACAGCGCTGTCTCAAGGGGGAGGGAGAGAGAGGGAGAGAGAGGGAGAGAGGTCTGCTGGGTGAGCTGGATTAACTTTTAACAGGAGAGAGAGTGGCGCACTGCGCTGTCAGTTTGTCTCAACAGAAACAGTCTATGTTTTCAAAGCATTACAGAGACACAAGTCAGGCAGGAATCTTTTTTTTTGCTCTATGTCTGTTAGTGTTAACTTCTGTAACTGTAAGGTTCATCCAAAATTAAAATCCTGTAATCACCTGCTGCACACAACTGCATTGTTTGTCAGTAAAATCCTGTCTCTTCAGCTGCACAAAAGGCAGCATGCACAAAAGCTAGCACCTTTCCTTTTTTTAACGAGGAAAAATGAAAAACTTGATGTCCTGCCAAACAGGAGTTATTGCAGCCTGTGCAAACACAATAATCGGGCATGATCGCAAATTGCTGAATGCAGTGTAACAATTCCAGAAGATACTACCTTACTGAAATATAGCTGCTCATAATCAAAACCACTTACTTTTGCACTCTGTATAGAGGTGCTGTGAAGGATAGTCTCCCAGCTATCTACGTCATATGACACAATGTTGACAAAAAGCATTTTCAGACTGCCAACTTGTGCCCTTATGTCATGTTAAATGTATAAATCCTAAACCAACCTTTCATATGTAAATTTTCAGATGACCTGATAATTTGAAGTTGGTAACAGATTCAACCTGCAAGTTGCTCTTTACGATATTTGTAGATAACAAGACTTCAGTCTGTGGTTCATTAGAAAACAAATTAAATGTGTGTGTGTGTGTGTGTGCGTGTGTGTGAGAGAGAGAGAGATTATGGATTCTGTTTTTGAAATGAGTCCATCAGCTTTTAATCATTGTTCAGGTAAGATTGTACAAACTGTTGTAGATTTGCAGACTGTTACAGTTTTCCATTGTGATTTAAATTCTCCATATGCAAATGTCTAATGAATAATGCATGAAACATACGACCTGCGTGAAGGAGGATGAAAGAACAGTTCTGCTACTTCCTCTCACAAATGCTAATGACAAACAGCTCATTAACATGTGGAGTGTTGAGACTCTTAGCTTTATTTTGAGGTTCCACACTGATTGGACGTCTGAACAATAGCACGGTAGGTAGCTGCTGCAGATAACACAAGCTGACCGTAAATCTGCCGCTCAACTAGAAGAGCAGGTTTCTGTGCTGACAGACAATTCAAGATGCTCACAGTGTTTCTGTTGCTGACTGATTTGATTCAGTCTGTGTGATTCAAATGAGATTATTAGAAAGAGGAAGGGTTGGAGGGAACACCAGCGTTGAGGAGGTGCTGACCACCCTGACGAAGGTCCAAATGTTGTTTTTTTTTATAATATTAAACTTTCTGGCATTGTGGCTACAAGTGTGCGACTTCTTTTTTTCTCTACTCAAATGAGATTATTAAACATGTTTAACCTGAAAGATGCTCAGAAACAGTTTGTCCTATGAACATCCTGATGTCTCTCACATGGGCAAAAGTCAAATGGGTGTTTGTTCAGCTGGTTGTTTGTTGTAAGCACTCTGACACACTTTAAACACAAAAAACGCATCAAAGTTCAAATGATGAGCTGAGCTCCATTTGTCCTACAGCAACATGCAGAGTCAAAGTCATGCTGAGTGAGGGTGCTAAGCTTTCTGCAGGTGAGACCATGTTAACACTGCGACCAGTTGCTCGTTGCTGAAGTGAAGGTTACTGACAAAAAAAGGCTGAGATCAACTCAGATGAAATCATTTGAAGCAATCTGCCATTCAGAGAAATGTTGAGGTCTTTTTTTAAATTTTAAGGGTACAATTCTCCAACACAAACTGACAGTTTTGGAATCATTTCATTTCAGTTTGTGCATGTGCTGAACCACATTGGCTGGCATGTTCATGGAATGGTGTTCGGTTGTGGGTAGAGCTCACCCTCCGCTAATTAGCTCAAACACTGGTAGTCAATGGGAAATGTTAGCCTGCTTCCACCTAAAGTCATCAGATAAACTTTCCAGCAACTCTAAACGGTCCTGTGTACTTGTTGTGACTTGTTAGGGTCTGATTGTAACCAATCAGAAGCAGTGTAGGGCAGGTCTTGCCAAGAAAAGCCAATAAAGAAGCAGCAATCAGAATACACAGCAGGATTAGTTTGTGATGTCATGTGGACGTGCTTCCCTCATCTATCAGCCGCGGTGTGGCGCCAGCATCAGTCACCTGACTTCTCCTCAGTTGATTATTCTCAGATTTATCCAAACCTCTGCAGAAAAAAGTCCACTGCACATCAGAGCTTTTCCTGACAAAGTAGCTCGTGGTGTTTATGGATGCTATGGCAGTATTCGTTCAATGAATAAACTTTGCCGAACAGCTGTTTGACTCAGAGAGTGGTGGTGTTACCAGAGACGTTCTCCAGAGGAGACTGATCACTTCAATCATTTTGACAGAAAAAACTGTTAGGACAAAGATGGTGCACATCCCACCTCTTCCCTGACACAACTGTGATTCACGACAGTGATTCTCTAACTTGTGCCATGTGCACTACAGGTCTAACCCACAGAGAAAACTCATTTTAAATTTTACTTTGGAGCGAAGTTTTTAAGCAGTCTTTATTAGAATTGAAGGCTAATTCTGTTAATGCTGTTTTTATGTCCCACTGACCACTGAAGGTTAAGTTATGGCTCTCTCCCCACTCATTTAGATAGAGCCCTTGTCTTCTTATCACAAAATAGCTGCCTGGCAGCGCTGCCAACATGGCTGCTGAGTGGCAAAACCTGCCTATAAGAACCCTGATGTTATCACTACACCACTGAGAAATGTATTTAAGTTAGTAACATCGCTACTTGCAGCAACACTTCTGCCCATCGCTGATTACTCTGCGGCGTCCAGAAGGAATTTCACACACGAGAGTTTGTTCCCACGCAGCCGTCGGTCAGGCTTCTTGGTGCCTCTGATGAGTGAAAGGAAACAATCTTGACTTTAGTCCACACACTGTCTTTACACACTTTCTGTAGAGATGAAAGCAAAGAGCAGCTGCTGAGTGAACCTGACTGAACACAGGACACACCAGTCAAACCAGTTTAACCAGTGTGTTGACCAGAGCAACAGCACTGGTCTCAGGTCAGATTTCTGAGCACTGGTCTCAAGGCACAGAGACAGAAGTGTGAAATCAGAGCAGGCGGTCTCCTTCAGGAGTCACAGGTGACATTTCACCTGCAGACAAAGCTGTGTTTAATACCCTCAGTACAGTCTAACAGGTTTTAATTTATCCTGACCGTCTTTTAAAGTGCAATTAGGATGATGTGAAGCAACTCGTCCATCAGGCAGTGAGAAAAGGTCAGACTGGTTTTAATGGATGTTTGATACTTTTTCAGGAATGAGTTGTTATCTGAATATTTATTAGCTGAGGGATGCTGTCTGAGTGCAGCCAAAGAATCTGTTTCCCGCTTGGTAGTTATTTTTGTAACTCTGTGGGAACACTGTGTTCATGGTCAGATTTTTACATGTGCTTTTCTTTAGAGTTATAAAAGTAAAGTCTGGTCCTGTGTTCCATCCATCCACCTGTTTTCCAGGTCTGAGACTCAGTGGCAGCTGGCTTAGAAAAGCCTGTCCAGATGTCTCTCTTCCCTTAGTAGCTTTTTCCAGCCTTTCTCGGGGACCTGAGTCCTTCCCAAGCCAGAGGAATTTTACAATCCCTTCAGTGTGTTCTGGGTCACCTACCAGGTGGATGTGCCCTTAAAAAACATCCGATGGAAGGTCAGAGGAGGATCCTCATCAGATGTAAACTGGGAAACTGGCTGCTGTACAAAACGCCCATTTTATTACCTCTGCAGCACTGAGTGACTCATTAATTAGCTACATAAGCCTCCATACAGCTGAGCATCAAACACACTCTCACCACTATTTCAATGCCAACAATTATCTCTGTCTTTTTCAAATGTGAATAGGTATCAGTTTACAGCAACAGAAATACACAACCAACCTTCTCTATCTGCACGGGGTTGGGGGTGAGGGGGTGGGTGGGGTGTCTTCATCACTACTGACTGTCAGCCAATCACAGAGCTACAACAGAGAGAGGCAGTGATGATGGTGTTTGGAGGTTGAATCTTTTTATAGAGGAAAAAGTTTCCGTCAGCTCAGAGCAGACGGGGAGGATACGGAGGAGAAGCAGAGGAGAGAAACTAGAGGATACTGGAAAAGGAGTGAAAGGAGAGCGGAGATGAGGAGGAGGGTCAGAAGCTGAAATGATGAAGGATTTGGTATCATTTAGATATCAGTGATGTTAGATGAATGTAATGGACTGCATGAAAATGAGAGAAGATGTTCCATTGGAAACATTATTTGGACTCTCCTGAAGGAAAATCTGTGAGGACATTTTTAAAAATGTGAGTCTGAATCTTTGATCATTTTTAATTGTACGTTTTTTACTTTTTATGTGAGAGTGTGACTTACATTTACATGTGAAGTTTTGTATATTCTTTAATTGCACACACTTTTGCTTTCAAAGAAATGAAAGAAAAATCCAAAATACCAGTCAAGACGACGTTCAGTCCACTGAACACCAGTTCTTCAGTTACATTCTTGAGTTGTCTTTATAGTCAATCCCGTACAGATATGAGTCTGCCGGATGCAGTCTCTGCCATTCTTTAAATGTGTGAATCCTGCTCTCTTCGTATCTGTTTGCCACAATTCAGCAGTTTTCTGTACAGACGTGACAATTAAAGACGGATTCATCACATTTAAACTAAATATAAATCTGTTTCACTTTTACAAAATACCAACTCCATGGACCTTCACTGTTGTGCAGACAGACAGACTGCGTAACCAAGTTACATCCAAACACACCGCGGGTCTTTTTTGTCTTATGATCATTACAGATTGCAAAGTGAACATATGATTGATTTTCTGATTTAATGACAAATGAATATCAGCCTGTAACTCTGTCACAGACCACTCCAGGTCCACAAACCCCTGCTTGAGAAACAGTGTCCTCAGTGATAAGACTTAGTTTTTAAACAAACTAAAGAACCTCCACAAAGTCATTGAAAATAAATGTAATCTGAAAAAATGTCACATTTGAAATCAATACAGATGTGGATCCGTTCGTGTGAGGAATCCTAACCCTACAGATGTGGATCAGACAGATGTGGTTATCAATTATTATTAATTGATGGATGATGGATTAAGGTCTCTCTCTCTGAATTGGTCCCTCTCATGTGACCTCATGACATCATGACCTGATGACTTCATGTTAAATGTGTCCAGCTGTTGTACACCTGCAGCTCTGATCTTCAGAGAGCAGCTCTCTCTGAGCAAATGCCCACTAAACATTTCTGACAGCTGATGTGATCACAAGTCCATCAATCAAAGACAGGCAGCAGTTCAGGGTTGTATGTCAATTCCTGTTGTTTCATTAACTTCAGGGTTTTTTTTTAAACCGCATACTATGCTCGCAGTACCAAACGATTTGGCCAAAAGGTAGTATGTAGTATGCTGTATGTAAACATAAGCAAAATCTGCAGAATGCCAAAAATTTACCGGATGTAGACCTCTACCTCGCCTACTGTTTCCCACAATTCAAGGCGCTGTAACTTCACAACCAAAACCCAGCCAGGCATTTGTTGTTAACGTTACAACAAAATAAACAAAAAAATAATCTTGCTGTTGTTACCAGTTTGTGCAAAATGCATTCTGTGTAACCTGCCTGTGTACAACAGTGTGAATGGATGGCACACTGATAGTTCATGTAGTGTTCAGTATGTAGTACACAGAGTATGCAGTGTGCAGTATGTAGTACACAGAGTATGCAGTGTGCAGTATGTAGTACACAGAGTATGCAGTGTGCAGTACGTAGTAGGCATTACGCTCTGCTTTGTTAGAAATTAGAAGTTTGAGAATCAGATATATGTTGAGGCTCCATCCCTAAGTGACACCCTATGGCTCACTGAAGTGACTTCGAAGAACATTAAGTGTTTGCTGATTCTAGCGCCCCCTTTGAAAAAAATTGGTAGTGACACAAGCGCCTACTGTCCTAAAGATCTCTGCTAGCACGTGCCAGGCAGGCAGAACTCGGCATAACACCGCCAACGTGTGCATTTGTTTTGGAAGTGAGTGAGAGAGAGACAGCAGGATGGATGGTGATGAGGTCATGTGTTTATATGTGACTGAGAAACAAGTTATAAGTCAGTTGTATGGCACTAATGTCCCTGAGACCTGTTACCTCTATTTTCTGTAGGCTAACGTTACACAGCCATTTGCATTAATGTGACATACTAAGGTGCAAGCTATTTTAAAGTTCCTCGCAGTCACTTTAAATAACATGCGGGGAAACGTCCACCAGGTTGTTGCTATGGTTCCTGAACATGTGGAGGAGGTCGTTCTGGGTAATACCTAACCACCACGTTTCCTGAACTTCAATCATCAGAACCAACATGAGGTGGGACTGAGGAGCTCTGCTGTCCCATAGGACCTCTGTGCGGTACATGAGAACCGTCCATCATTTGATTTCATTTGAACAGCAAACGAATGTTATAAAACAGAGTTTCTACGAAAACCCGGAACAGACTGTGTTTATGGACATGAGACGGCGCTGCTGCAGTGTATTTCTAAACTTGAAAATCTGTTCCTCAAACACTCAGACAAGCTTGAAAGCATGACAGGACTCATCAATCTCATTCCAACCTGTTGAATTTGTATGAGGCATTTGGTTGAACCACTGAGGTGGAAGGATTGATGTTCATCGATGGGAAGACTGTGATAAAACTGAGTGATGGATTAGGTGCCAAAGTAAACACAGCAGTCAGAAACATCTCCATCCAACTTCTCTTTGATAAATGCATCAGTGCCAAATTTGACTTCTTCTCATGTGTCTCCTCTTAGACTTTGTGGTTAAAGGCCCACAGCATGAGGTAAAGGTCTTTACAGAAAAAAATCCTGCTTTGATGAGTTTAAGTCTTAAAGCAACAGGAGGTGATGAGCTGATTGTGATCCTTCCTTGTCTGTCTGTTGCTCTGTTTATGTTGTCAGTCACATCACTGCAGACAGAGTTTTCAGGCCGGAGCTTAATCTGGACCACAGAGGGCCCTTTGTCAGATACTGCCATCCTCAAGCAGAGAGAAATAACTACAAAAGTAGTGAAGATTAGAATGTCTAAATGTCTAGTTTTCAGGCTTTATGACAATCAGAAAGTTTGTCGAGATTTATTGTATATTTAAAAAAATAATTATTTATCCAAAAATTGTTGCGTAAAAACATAACTGAGAACTACAGAAACCGCATTTGATGATCTTCAGTGACTGAAAGGAGAAAAGAGCGTGCTAACAAAATGACAGAATGAAAGATATTCAGCATCATCACACCATCGTTCAGCAGCTGCTCTGAATCAGTAAATGAGTCACAGATCACTCTGATGACAAACTGCAACTTAATTTCTTGCATTTGCAGAAATGTTTTGTTCTGTCTGTAACTGATTTTTAACAGGTAAAATGTTTGCCAGGCTCACATCTCAATTTACAGTGTTAGCATTCTAGCTGATTGGCATAAACAGCTGGGGCTGCTGGGAATGTTAGTTTTTCATTAACATGTCGACTTGACGATCACTGCCATGTATGCAGTAGTTGCTCTTTATTCTCGTATAGGCTGTCAGAGTAACTGTGAAGCTGGTAATGTACTGTTTATATTTAATGATGATTCTTGTCCTGGACGTCATGGTAACAATGAAGCTACTGGAGAGCAGCATCACAGGATGAGAGCAGCTCTGTGATCTGATTCACTCCAAGAGGAGACACTTCACCAAACAATACAGCTGACATTTAACGCAACCGGCTCCACTTCCATATATGACTGCCAAAATAAGAGAGGAGCTGCTCAGCATCAATCAGAAACAGAAACATGAAATATTTCTGTGACCTGGAGGACATCTACATTCATTTAAAATCAGAGATCCATCCGACACACAGTTCACTTTGAAAAACTTTACCCTGACCTGAGGAACAATTCTTGAGGCAGGCATCGGTAAAAGTACAGCTGAACATAAACAGTATATGATGACAAACAACGACCAACGTGGCAGAGGCAGTACAGTGCACAACAGCAACAACACACACATACACACAGAGGAGACACAGACACGCACAGACACTCACACAACCAACAGCAGCTGAGTGTCAGTCAGACGATCAGATGTCCAGCAGTAATGATGAACAGTTTGAAAATTTAAAAGTCCTAAAATGCGGAAGTGCGGTGGCCAGCACTCTGTGTGTGTGTGTGTGCGTGTGTGTAGTGAGGATATTTCTGCTTACCTCAGAGATGTTTAGCTTTCTTAAGAAATATTGGTGGTGTTGGCACGTTTTGAAGATCACATTTGTGTTGCACTTGATTATCAATGACAGATTCCCTGTGTTTGCACTGGTGTACAGCTTCCACTGGTTTCCCATGAATTATGCCCGCAGTCCTCACTCAATGCCTGGTGAAATCCACAAGCATCTCCTTGGTTTTGGTAACATTTAATTCCAGGAAAGAGCGGTCACACCATTCCACAAAGTCTGTGAGGATGGGCCAGTGATCTTGAGCAGGGTCCGAGGGAAGGGAAGGAGCACAACGTCATGTGCGAACTTCACCAGATGGTGGTTAGGATGGAGGCTTCTGTAGTCATCCACGTAGAGGATGAACAGTGAAGGGTGGCAGAAGGGGACTATGCCCTGAGGAGGGCCAGTGGATGAGTGCTGGAGATCTGCGAGCCTTTTGTTGATCAGCACCTTTTGGGTGAGGAAGTCCATGATCCATGATGGGTTGTAGGGTGTTGAAGGCAGATGAGAAGTCGGCAAACAGAAGCCCAGCTGATGTGTTTAGACCCTGGTTTATGGACAGTATCCAGTATGAAGAGTTAGGCATCATCAACTCCTCACACAGTGCGATACATAAACTGGAGATGGTCCAACTGTGCATCTGTGGCGTTGATGATACGGCTGTCAACCATCCTCTCAAAGGCTCTTCTTGAAGAGGAAGGTGACGGCTGTGGGTCTGAGGTCATTCAGGATCTTGGGGCTGCTCTTCTTGAGATTTGAAGATACCATAGCACTTGTCAAGAACCTTGTCACAACATAAGGCAAATGTAATGTATTGCTGAAATCTTTTTAGTGATTTGTTCCTGGAGCAGTGGTTGAAATCTCTTAAAATGAATTTAGGGGAATCGGATCAGCTCCAGTCGGTTTACAGGGTTAATAATGTGTTCAGAGACAGTGTTCACGTTGGCTGTAAAATGGACGTGCATAGGAATAAAAAATAGCTGCTCTTGTGGGATAAAAAGGGCAGAATGACACAGAGGCTCTACGTCAGGCTTACATTAACTCTCACAAATGATAGCTGCAGAGCACCCCGGCTTGTTGATATAAAAACAAATTCCACCTCCATGTTCTTTACCTGTACTTTGTTTGTCTCTATCAAGTCTTTGTGAGTTGCCAAAGCTGTCAATAAAATGTTATCGTCTATGCACCTGTTGAGCCATGTTTCCATAAACGCCAGAATGGAGGCATTTCTATATTCGTGCAGGTGGTTAACATTCGCTTGATGTTCACTATCCTTATTTTCCAAGAAACAAACATTGCTGAGGATGACAGAGGGTCGTGATCTGTATTTACTTTCCCATTTCAGTTTAGTTCTGAGATCAGCTCTGTCCCCTCTGACATGTGTCACCTTTCTTGTCATTTGGAGTTTAGCAATGTAACTCACCTGGAATATTCAATATATTATGATTAATCAGGTCAGATTGCAGGTCCCGCAGGTTAAATATAAATTCCCTCGAATATTTATGCTGTAGGGTGCCGCCAAGTAGATTGTCCTTAGTTTTCTGGCTAAGGGTGAGTGTAGTCCCAGTGACAGGCAGCATAAAATCCTCAACAGTGTGTGTCCATAGCAGCAGTGTTTGTACAGCATTTAAAGACAGACTTGAAGGAACATGAGACACTGACTTTTAGGAACATTGGAAATGGCATAAAATCGACAGACAAACAAACAACAATATGCCAGAGCCAACCGCACGAGCTGCGCTCGTCTCGTTGCTGCACTGAAATACGTCACCTGCCCAACAACTGAGGAGACGTGGTTCCTTTCTACAGCAAGGTGTTTTCAGGATGAAACTTGAGAGATGGCCCCACGGATGGCTGCCTCAGTATGTTTAGTGTTGTTTTGTTCGCAAATTCATACACACACAACAGGCATCAGCACAAGAAGCTGCTTTAACTTTTGCTACATGAGGATCATTAAAATGGTTGCCTATGGAAGTTTTGCTTCACTGAAATACACCACCTACCCTTTTCCCTCACTGCTCTCTCTCAGTCTAATGCAGTCATATCTAAACACACTGACACTAAACACATGTTATGATCCCACCACACCATTAACTCTTTATTATTTACAGTCACCCAAAGTCCAGCCAGCAGACAATGAAGACAAAAATCTAGTGAATACAAATTCAGTCGACTGTCAACAGACTGATGAGACAGAAACACACAGTGTACTGAACCAACACCTGGGACGGGGAACAGCGGGGGAAGACCTGCCAACATTCTAAATACTCTGAACCTCTGAAACACGGCAATCACAATGACAGTAAATTGTTTTCTGTCCAGATGTTGAGTGCAGTCCAGCAGCTGTGTTCAGCGCCTTATCATGGACAATGTGACACCTAGTAGTCCACCAGATGAGATGCACTTGAACCACTACAACTACCTGGCCGTGGTCCTCGGTGTCCCCCTAATTTTGCTTATAATCCTGGGGAACATCCTGGTGTGTCTGAGCGTGCTCACTGAGCATTCCCTGAAAACTGCCACCAACTACTTCATCATCAGCCTGGCGGTGGCCGACATGCTGCTGGCAGTGCTGGTGCTGCCGCTGTATGTCTATTCTGAGGTCAGTATAAATGAGGACCAGCATGACTTTGTTCCCACAGAACACGTTTGAAAGTTAGGCTGCCATACATCCCCTCAGAGGTGGGACACATACAACAGCAGGCCAGCATACTGAGAACATGATAGAATGTAAGAGTTCAGACCGGTTTCGTGAGGACACTTTAGAAAGTGAAGATGATTTGAGATAATAGTGACAATTTAGGATGTGAGGAAATTTGTCTCTGTTTTTGTGGGGACTGATGACATCGTTTACATCTATACATTTGTGTTTATTAAGATCAATGTGACTTTAAGTAAGGAAGCTATAAAATGAGGATATTTTTAGGAAGTGAGATCAGCATAGACAGAAGTGTTAATTAAGACCAATACCAGTGTACGCCTGCATATTGACAACAGTTTAGAAAGTGACCTGCAGGACAGAGTGTTTGAATGGAATGAAATGAGTTTACATACACAGTCATTTGTCATGTTTGTTTATGTTGTGTTTAGTTTCTGGGAGGTATGTGGCCATTGAGCACCTACATTTGTGATGCTCTGATGACCATGGATGTGATGCTGTGTACCGCATCCATTCTCAACCTCTGTGCCATTAGCGTGGACAGGTGAGTCCGCCCATCCAACAGATCTGCCTAAAATATAAATAACACAGACTGAGTCTTATATTAGTACTTCTACTGCATTTGTAGAAAGTACCACACATTACAGAGTGATGACCCCAATCACAAGACTTCAGAATCTTTCCTCAGCAAAGAATCATGCTGATGCCACTGTCTCCTTTCTAAGAGTACACATAAAGTAATAAAATTATTATGGAGAATTTAAAGAATGCTGGTAAACAAACTTTTTAAATGAAATTACTTACGTTAATTGTAACCTTTTTTTAACATCATGGTCCATCTTAACAATGTATGAAAACTCTGAGGTCCGTTGTACTTTTCATTAAGGCAGAGAGAAGACTATTTAATCATATTTATAGAGCTGCAGTCGTGTTACCAGCATCTCGTTAGTGAGATAACAATGATTATGTCTACATTTTTGTAGATGATAACTGCTTATGGAGGCAAATGACAGCTTTCAAAGTCTTGCAAAATGCAATTAATATAATTACCAATTCGAAGCAGGGAGACGCAAGTGGTTTCATTGCAACAGGTTAATTTAGAGCTTCTCTCTAAATCTGGCATGAAAACTAAACAGTAAAAAGGAAAACAAATAAGACATAATATAACTGAAAATATGCACAGCATGTAAAATAATATTCTACCGAAGGAAAATAAAACAATCAAACATGCTATGACAAGGAAATTAGTCCTCAGGATTCTTTAAACGTCAGCATCATCTTAACTGACCGAATGACCAGCATACCGGAACGCACACGTCCATCTTCACTGAGAGAGAGTGTGGCTCACATGAGAACAGCCTAACGAAATGTCCAGTATGACTTCAAAATAAAAGCATGTTTGCGTTACAAAATAAAACAGCCATGAGATGCAAATAAAATCACTTCATGATTAAAATATGGGAAAAGCAAATTATATAATTTGTTAACACCCACAGACTGTAAAAAAAGTAGGAGACGTAGCACTCTGACACCAACCAAGTAGTTTCAAATGCATGCCAGTATTTATAATGAATGGTCCACCAGACAGAGTTGATCTGACAGGTTTTAATTGAACACAGCAGTAAGTAATTGTGCAGGGAAAATGACTGAAGTTGTGCTCAAACATTTTGTATTTTGCTGATGATCTTCCTATAAAGTCCTCTTTAGAGAAATCAGTAGAGAGTCGAGACGCGCAGCATTTGTTTGGATGAAAGTGTAGATCTTAGTCATCAGCTAAAACTCACCCTCAATAGTTTGCTTGGTTAGCAAGGTGCATGTGTAATATATGTTAGCTGTGGTTTTCACTAGGGTAATTCAGTGAAAGATGAAGTGTATTCACTGGAAGAAATTTACAGCCATCTCTTGAGAATATCTTCTAGTGCAACCAAAAACTGAAGAAAA
>JAPXVT010000016.1:26191501-26202128 GCA_029823135.1 Acanthurus reversus | reverse complement strand
CCCCAGAGACACAGTGCCAGAGGGCTTTTATTTTGGAAGAGCAGCAGACTGATTATCTGAGGTATTTGGACCGATGTGAAGCAGCTTAAACTCTGGATTGTTTCTTTCTTTAGACAAACCAGAACAGCCTCTCAGTGACAGTCAGTCAGGAAACAACACGGCATTCATCTGGGAGACACACTCGTCCCATTTTTCCCGACATCAGAAGAAAAATCTGTGATTCAGTGCGTTCTCAAGGACAGGCCTGCGTGTGGACTGCAGCAATTCATTTAAAGAGACGAGATTTTGATCCCAGGTTATGAAGAAAGAAGCAGCCAAGGATTAAATTCAAAAACCGTTCAAAAGAAACATACGTGTCGTCCTAAGGCCTTGCAGCTTCACGCATATCTGTTAGCTACAGTAATTATCACAGTCAGATATATGTCTCGCTCTGCAGAGACACCAGTCAGAGAAACAAGCTGCCCCAAATGGTTTTAAAACATTAAGTGAAGACAGTCGAGTCAGAGATACTGAAACAAAATTACACTTAAGAGAGAGATTATGAAAAACAAACAACCCCAGCTGAACATCCAAGACTACATCATGTTTAATTAATCACATCCAGACAAAGATATGTCTTTTTGATCCAATATGTTGTCGAAACATGTCCAATATTTTAAAATCACCTTCTTTCATTGATTACATTTCATTTATAATAAAAAAACAACACTGGCTGTTTTGGACAAAAGTAAATGATGTGCAAACGTGAGTGTTCTGATAACATGAGAGTCAAAAAGACTTTTGGCCTTTTCAACTCAAAAATCTTCAGTCACGTTGCAAAAAGAGAAAGAAGAACTTCATGTATGTTTTGATTTTTCAATTATGCATCAAAAGTGAAAATGTGTCAGAACTCAAGACTATTTTTGAGATTTCAGATCAGACAAATTACAAACTAACTATAAAGATCAGAAACATGGAAGAAAATGTAAAGCAGTTTGGCAGAATCTGTGCTGTCTAAAAGATGATTTAACCCAATTAGAATAAAAGTCTTGTTACCTGTTTGAAGTTCGTTAGTATAATGAAGTAATATGGATCCAACAGGAGGATTTGATTCGTTTTTACACTGATTTCTCTTTTTTATTTGTGTGGAAATTTATTGCAGGTTTTTGGAATATTCACAGCCAATTGAATCAAAAGGAAAAATCACTCCACACTTTTCACATTCAAACTGCACAGTTTTGTTTCTTCTTGTTTGCACATGATGAATTTTGAAGAAATCATGCTGTGTAAAATAGTAAGTGACATGTACTAGCCAATCAGAGAGCAGGGTTTTGCCGGAGTTTATTTTGTTAATGTGTTAATAATAGCTTGTGCATATTCTGGAAAAGCTTAAGAGATCCTTGAGGAGGTCTCTGATATTCTCCAAAGGTCCTCTGGAGGGATTTCAAGGCTGAGACCACAGGAGGCATCTGAGAGGAGGTCCAATGTGTCTTTGAGGAGATTCTTGAGTACCTTGACAGGTTGTAGGTGTGATACCTGAGGTTCTTGAGAACCACCAGAGGCACAAACAGTCCTTGTGGAATATGTAACAGATGTTCTTGAGGAGGTCTAATAGAGTTGAATAGAGTCAAATGATCCTTGGGAAATGCCAGTTCTTTGAAGAGGCTAAAATGTTCCTTGAAGAGGTACTAGAGGTCACAAGGGGGACCTATAGGCCCTTAAAGAAGGTCCTGGAGGTGCTGAGAAGGTTCTAGTGCTTCTCTAGTCGATTATCGATTGTTGCTATGGTTACCTGCAGTTTAAAACACCCTGAGGTCTGATTTAGAAATGCAGATGACCTAAACGAAGACTGATTTTAACAGCTGACAACCAATCAGAGAGCTGCATGTTATGAGGTCATCTTAAGAGAAGTATAATACTATCTCTGTGTACACAAGTGATGCTCGCTCGCTCAGCAGCACAGCCGTTAAAGCAATTCATCATCACAGACACACAACAAAAGCATGAAAACGCACACAGTCACACACTCACCTCTGGTCTTGTTGAGATATTTGAGGACGGATTTGATTGCGGCTCCTATCAGAACCATAATGACGCCACACACACACACACACACACTGGACACACACACACACACACAAACACTGGACACACACACACACACACACACACACACACACACACACACTGAAACTGGCTGCCAGGACGGCTGCACAGATCAGATCCACTGTTCGAGCCCAGCAAGCATTCGACACACTCACGTCTGTGGAAATGAGCACAAAATGTTTCGGCCTCCTGAAGCTGATTTGAAATCGATTTGTTGCTGTTTTTTAAAAACTGAAAACATTTGGTGTGGTTGGAAATTGAAATGTTTCTGTTCTGGTTAATGATGCAAACACGTCAAACTTGTGTTTGTTTAAAAAATGTGTCGCGTTTCAGCTGCGAAGGTTTCAGACTTTGGCCTCAGAGCAGCTTCAGAGTTTGAACAGAAACGTAATTTCCTACGAATCCAAACTTCTGAATCCAACGTTCCCCGTCTGAATGTTTGCTGGGTTTGCACAAGAACTAAAGGGCACAAAAACAGCAGCTGAAGGGAACCGACGCCTTTCTGTGGAAACACGAGTGCCTCATGCTGCCGTGGCGTGGCGGTCGGGCGTCCGAGGCCGGTTTAGACTCTAGAGACTGTGGTCGTAGCTGTAGATTGTATTTGCACTGAGGCCTCGGAGCTGCCTGACCTGCTGACAGAAGAAGGGAGATTTTCTGCTGCTGCTTCAGACTGTGGAGGACTGACTGTACGGCCGCGTCACTCAGCGATCTGAAAGAGTCCATCTGCAGACGCGGATGAAGTTTTTCCCTCATCGAACACAACAGTCCTGCAGAGAAACGGCTCAGACCGGACAGCTGAGCCGCCAAAAGCACCAAGAAACTATCAAGACTCTGAGTTTTCCTTCGTGTCTGTGAGCGACAGAAACAGATGTGCCCTGCAGATCTCCAGCAGCGGCCTGAGCCACAGCTGGAACATCTGTCTGTCGTCACAGGACCGACATATGAAGCTGCAGCTATTCATGACAATAAAACTGCAAATATTTCCCAGAATCAAAACCGAGCATAGACAGTTCAAACTAATGACCTACAACAAATGTAAAAACAAAAGTTTCACAAATACTGAACTTTGATCTAGACGTCTTCGAATTTTTGTCATTTTCTTAAAAATTTAGCAAAGAATCCCAAAATACCAGATTACAAAGTTTGAAAAGAAAAATCTAAAACAAATTATGAAAAAATGTGTTTACAAGCAAAAATTTGGACCACAAATGCCAAAATATTCTGCATGTTAGACTAAATTTAAGATTAAACTTTTTCTTTCATATTCGAGCATTTTAGTTTGGCACCACTATGATTTTCGCTTTTTAACCTTTTTTTTAAAAAAAAAAAAAAAAACAACTTTAATTCTCTTCAGTGATTTTTTTCCCTGCAAATTCCCGCAGAATCTGTAAAGATGCAAACGTCATGTGACATCACTGAAGGCTGTGGTAAAAGTTTTTGAAATAATGTCAAACTCGATTCAGTTTGGAGAAAAAAATGCTTGTCGAGGTCTTTTACTTTGAAAAAACTTTCCGATCAGTGTTAAAATGAAAAACTCAATATTCGGATTTAAAATCAGCCGGCTGCACATGTGACTCTTTAGTTCATGTGTCGTCTTTCTCCTGAACATTTGACATTTCTCGCGTCTCTGATGACTGAATAGAACTGATGAGTCGACCCCATTCAGGAAGTTCAGGGTGTCGTCAAAATAAGAGCTGAGTTTACCGAGTATAAATACAGATGATCAAGTTTTTGTAAAAACCTTAAGTATGGTTTTACTAAAAAAAAACTTTATGTAGTTTTTCTTAAATGGACTAAACTTTAAGAATCTACTTTAATCTGATGAGTTGTGCCTGAATTCAAAGGGACACAATTAAGAAATAGTGAAGATTTCAATGAGTTTTTATTGGAGAATCCAAATGATTGAGATTCAGTCCACTGTTAACAAGAACCACACCATGAAAGACAGACTGACTCTGACTGACTTGTGTAATTTTTAACTCATTTTAAGAGGAAAGTAGAAGAAAATAATGAATGTATGTAAAAAGGCCCACAGATTTAGTTTTGATGGAACAATTTGAAGAGAAAAATTCCACATATTTGTTAAACTAGCAGCACAAATGAAATAAAATCACAGCAAAGGTTACTCAGTGTGTTTAAATAAAAAGTGTATTGGACAAATATTTTTAAGCCTTTGGTTCAAACTTAAAATTCCAAGTTAATTTTGCACATCCAACGTTTCTGGTTTAATCTTAAATCTGATATTCCTACATGCCCCCAGGTGTCAGACTGTGGGACTGTGTTCCCATAATGACTGCGGTTTGTCAAATGTGTAAAAGTACTTCAGAAGGAAAAGGTGCGTGTGACTGCTGGTGGGATTTGAACCACACTTTGTATCCGGTGGAATAAATGAAGGAAGAACTCAAAGAATGTGTGTAAAAAGTCAGAAGGCCGTCGGACGCTGGTCGATGATCGTCACTGTGGCCTTTTGTGGTTGAACACCTGAAGTCTTTACCTGTTCGTTGGTTCAGTCATCACTCGATCTGAAATAGGGTCCATTTCACTCTTATATATCAAATGTACTGTACATACTACTGCTTAACTATTCTGTTTCTACTCGTCATGCAAAGTACTTCTCGTGGAAATGTTGCTTTAGAGGTTTGTTTTTGAAACGTTGGTGTAGATGTGAATCATTGTTACCTGAGCCGTAGCTTGGACTTGTGGCTTTTGGTTGTTTGGAGACTCGGCTGGTCGGAAAACATCGTGTGGACACGCAGAACTCGTCTCTGGTACGACTGTGAAAATCCGACGAGCTCAGCACTGAACACTCTTTACGATTCTTTCTCTTGCTTCCTGTGTGTCCAGTCAAACTTGTACGTCATTGGTGCCATTCTTGTGCATTGTGTCACTTAAAATTTGAGGGATGATCTTTAATTGGTATCATTGTCACAGAGTTTTAATGTGTGTGTGTGTGTGTTGGAACAAAATAAAATATTGCAGTTACTTTTGCCGTGTTTCATTTTCTGTGTGAAAACTACAACATGTGCCATAAAACAAGAACTGGTGAAGAATCTCCCACCGACATGACTTTGAATTTTAAACTCCAGGGACAGTTGATCTGTTGGACACTTTATGGGAATCTGACTGAGAACATCTTCATGCAAAATGTCTGACCAAAACTGTGAGAAATCCAAGCCTTTGTTGGTCTCAGGAGACCAAAAAACATGCAACAAATGCTACAATCTCTGCTCAGTTATTTAAAAATCACAAAATAAATGTACGCCATAGATACTAAAACTTGGTTTGCACTCATACACCATTAATTTGATTAATAATAAACGGATTATTGACCACAAATTCATAACCTCTATGCCCCATATGCTACCTGATTACTGGTCTAGTCCAGTTTTGTGGTTTGAGGATATTTAAATACTTAATTTATCTACAGCTTTCTATTTTGTACTTTTTCTTTTTTGTAATTTGCTTATTGTTCACTTTAACTCTGGGTGGGTGCAATTCATGTCTTTTCTACTGTACTGTAACGCTGCTGGAATTTTAATTTCCCTGAGGGAACCTGCCCAAAGGGATCAATAAAGTTCTATCTAATCTAATCTAATCTAATCTACTCCACCATGATAGCGCGTCTTGAACTTTGACTCTGATGCTTCTGGATTTGGAGTACAGGTTGAGCAAGAATGATTTCTAAACCATTCTAAGAAAAAAATTCATTCAAATGTAACTTACCACTTGCACTCAGCTTTGTGCAGTAAAAGTATACTAATTGTAAATAGGAGTCAAAAAACTTATATAGTACTTACATTTAAATGTGCTGTTATTGCGACATTTGTCATTCTGTCAATCATCTGTCTCACCTTTGTTTATATCTGAGCGACACAACGTGACGTATGTGACTTATTTTCCACTGCGCAGAGGATTGTGGGTCAGAATGGCCAGAAAAGCACGCTGTCCTACATGCTGCAAAATCTGACCGGATGTAGTAGAACATCCTGGTAGTTCTGTCATACTGCATTTCACATACTACACACTGGGACATACTAAATCTTTTTCTGGCATACTAAATAGTGAGGTAGTATGAGTATTGGAACGCAGAGATTTAATCTCTCCACCTGGAACTGGGTCTGCCCTTCACAGCTGGATGTGCCTGGAGCACCTCTTGAACCATCTCAACTGGCTCCTTTCAACTCAATTGCTAATTGATAACAACATTGCAAAAAAAACAAAACAAAACAAATACAAAGGAATAATCATTTCAAAAGGTCTTTAATTAATGATGTTTCTATAAATGATGATTTAATAATCTGAACCATCACTTGTTGATGAACTGTCACACGAAACAAATGACATTTTTTCATTGGTAACAGCTGGATGTATGACTGATACGTCAGCAGTTAAATTGTTATTCACTGATGGGAAAACAAACAAAACCATTTTCCTGCATAACTACTGAGTAAACCCAGAACCCATGCAAAGCGGCAGCACAGTTTTCTCAGAGTAGTGAAACCAGAACAGGACGCTGAGAAGAAAAGGACTTTTTATGACATTCCTCGACAACTGAACTACTAACTGAAACGACTGAAAGTGGAGCTAAGACTCGATAGCTTTGGTGTCTAGGGGCTGAAGGAGGCGACGAACAATCAGTTCTCCCTTGCTGTTAATGTATGTGTCGGCCATGTCCTGTTCACCAGGCAGTCCGTAGGGAGTCTTCAGCGGCTGGATCCTGAGTGGAAAGCAGAAATTCATTAAGTCTCTAAAAATGTCTCTCTGGCGACGGGACAGGTGGCTTTAACTGGCATTTGTTGAATTTTCTAAAAAATGATACATCCCCTATTGAAACTCAAGCTGCAAATGGACTTCTGTTATGTCATCCTGTTGTCTTTATCTGCATGCCCTCACGCTACCCAGAGACCTGACAACAATACACTGAGGCAGCTGTCTTACCTTACAAGGTGTTTGACGAATTTCAGTTGATTATTGACTGAAGGTGTGTTTTTGTGAATCACAGGTACATGTGCCTGAACACAGAGACAACAGAGTGTGAGCGTTACATGTCCAATTGAATTTTGCCTCTAGACAACAAAATAATAAATGAACTTTATGCCTCCTAAGTAGGGAATACTACATCTGCTGTAATGTGATGCAATCACAGCTACCAATTTTGAAGCAATTCCCTCTAAACAGATCATCTATCGTGGTGAAAGCAGTTTCTTCATTTTACAAGGCATGGCTGAAAAATATGTTGAGTATGTAGTTCTTATTCATGTGCTAATTTATACTTGTTTTATAGACATAAAAACAGTAAACATGACATATTCATGCTGAATTAATGCTCAAAAATACATTTTGAAATTCTTGTGTTCTCCAAAACATTTCTCTTATTTTTCTCAAATGATCTTCTGTTTACTTGAAAGCATCAGAAGGTGCATCATAGTTTGTTGCGGGCTTTGAGCAGAACAACAGTCTCACCTTTTGGAGTCCGAGGGATTTCACCATCTCTTTCTCCCAGTACGGTCGTCGCATCACGCTTTTGACTCGTGTCACGATATGCAGTTTGTGAGGCTGCTCTGGATCACCTCCGTATTTCTCATGCTCTTGTGATCTTTTTGCAAACAACTGTGAAGAAAAACACAAAACCTTGGAACAGTGGCCATGCAGCGGATGAGCTGAAGTAATGCAGTAATCAGTTTGAAGCACAGACAGAAAAGTATCAGTATCACCCTGGGTGGGTTTATTTGTTAAATTTAAGGCACATGATGGACCCCCACACCTCTGTGGACTGTTTACAGACTCTGTCCTCTGCTAGGGATCTACCCTACCTTATCTACCAATATGAACCATGTGAGCACAAGATACACTAAAATGACAAAGATATTAAGTTTTGGATTTGACTCAAAGCTTCTAGACCGGGCAAGGCAACAAAATTGCAATTTACTGATTTCTTTTGCCTTGATTCTTACCTCTTGTGGGACTCTTGCTTTGGTAAATTTGCTGCGTGCAGACACAAACCATGGGCAAGGGGACAAAAGTCTAGCTTCTGTCAGAATCTGCGAAAGGACAAAAAGCAAAGTGAGTTGATATACCATAAGCTACAGGCAGATCTGTTTTACACACAGAAGCACACAGTGTCCTGTTGGGTTGGGCCGTATGATGTGGGACTTCCCATTCATCACAGTTTGCTTTAAGGGGCGTACTGTGGTGGGAATCACTTTATTATCTCAGGGTTTGTTCTGCCATTGTGGGCAATGAGCTGGGTAGTTTTCATTTTAAGCGGGATTTCTGCAAGCGTTTGATCACATAATTTAACTTGGATAAAATTTGATGGTTACTTTATCATTTTCATTTTTTCCAACATTTTTTCAATTCTTATATTACAGTTGTACTTGACAACATAATAAACAGGCTATCAAAAAACAAGATTTATCCATATTACCCAGTCACGCCCTGCCCTCTATTAACATCTGAATTACTGTAGAGAATGGCACACATTTTATTACTGATTATTTCTTGTGCAAGACAGGTTTTGAGCAGATAGGGAAGGACACTATTTGACAAAACAAATATAATGTGACATCATACAAGAACTTTGACTCTGGTACAACTTTAAGATATACAGTTCTTTAAATATTTTAAGAAAAAAAAGACAGTAAATTCTAGGGTTGGGTGTCTTTTTAATTTTATCAGGGAACTCAAATGGCATTTTGGATTTGTTCTAATTATACTTTTCATAATAACTCCAAAATCTGAATTTGGATTTCGTTCTAATGTGGAAGTGAGGTGAAGGCTGCAATTCTGGAGCGTCCCACTTCCAGATACTGGCAGGAACAGGCCCAAATTTGGGTTCGGTTCGATTCCCAAACCCGAGTGAACTCTCAGACATGCCCTGATTAATAAATACAAAATTCGCTTCTATCAGCAGCGTTCAGGTTGGAAAGAAATGATCTTACCGTCGCTGATAAAGACCTCAAACTGCGACAGACGACCGACATGTTTTATTTTTCGGTTTGCTGAACGATACCGGCCACCAGCTCCACTTCGGTTACAAAAAAACTGTCACACAAGCCAAGGTTACAGCCGTGCTAAACAAGCGCGAGGATCAAACGAGACTATCCGTAATTTAAAAAAAAATGCAAACAAACACATTCAACTACATTCATTACATGATAACAAAATCTACACGTGTTAATGCAAGAGTTGAATTGAATTACAACGGAAAACGGTCTGTCACGTTATTATCATGTCAGTTTTGTCTCCTCCATTATTCTCTCCCCCGGAAGCGTTACGAAGTCACTTTGAAACTGCACCGATATGAAACACGGTGTTCAAACAACGTTTCTGGAGTTAAAGTTTATCTTTATTTGATATTTTTAAGAAGAAGAATACACTATTAAAAATTTGATAATAAATTATTTGACATATTACAACGTAAGTAATTTAGCTGCATTCGTAATTTAATTTTAACAGCACCATCTACCTCAAAACCGCGGACCATAGTCAAAGCATCAAGTTTCTCCGGGACTTATTTTTGTGGCGCACCTACGTGACTGTCAAGTTGGGAAGGTAAGAGTATAGTACCACTTTAGCGATTTTCCTGACGGTGATTAAGCATGCTGCTTTTCTAGAAGCTCTAAAAAGACAACGGACAGACGGAACAATGACACAAAATCACCTGTCAGGGATGGAGGCGTCCGCCATCTCCGTCCTGAAGCGGGCGGTGGAGCTGGACCAAAGCGGCCGCTTCCAGGAGTCTCTGGTCTGCTACCAGGAAGGCATCCAGCTGCTTATGGACGTGCTGAAAGGTCTCTGTCTCCATGTCCATCCTCCCAGACAGAAACACAGTAGAGGCAGCATTATGAAGACATGAACCATAACTTATTATTGCTTCCTGTCTCCTGCCAGCAGCTGTGAAAGATGACACAAAGAGAGGGCGCTACAGGGACAAGATTAAAGGCTACATGGACAGAGCAGAGCAAATCAAAGCCCACGTGAATCAGTTGAAGGAAGGTAATCAACACAACCACTGAAGGCTGAATAACACAACAGGCAGCATCAACTAAGGTCACATTAAGAAGGCAAGAATAGGCACCAAGGACCCCATTTATTAGCAATATACAAACTATTTATAGTTTTCCACAGGGCCCCTGTGTTTACAGGCACTTTGTAAAGGCAGGTAAAGTAATCTAGAATCTGCCTCGAAACAAACCAGCTAATATTGGTTTATAGGTGCTTATTTAAAAGAAATTCAATAAAGCATATTGCCACGAACAAGCTGACTCTCATGGCAAGAAATTGGTAAGAACTCTATGGTTACGTCTGTATTTTTACCCAATCGTGAGGCCCCTAGACAAAATCAGGACTGACTGTTTCAGATGATAGAATGCAAGTTACACAGTGCATATTTTTATATGGCCTATATATATAAATAAGTAAGAGAAATACTAAGTTATTGATATTATTAGTATATTATTTTATTGCTTTTTCATTTTTAATTTTTTTTAATCTATTTTTTTTTAACACCCTGCTTTTATTTCTGGTTTTACTTCTTTCA
>JAPXVT010000016.1:25985227-25997263 GCA_029823135.1 Acanthurus reversus | reverse complement strand
GCTTGATGGACTACAGTCTCACTACACACACACACACACACACACACTTCTATCTCAATTTTCCCAGTACCTAGCGATGCCATGAATACTAAATTAACAACAGACAAAGTGACAGTTACACACGGCAATGACCCGGCGAAGAGAGAGAAAACTGACAATGTGACGGACACTCAGACACGTTCATACTCAGTGTAAATGAACTGATGTGGATGTGGAACATTTTGCCATATGATCACAGAGTTTCTGTTTTTGATGACAAGGTCATCTGTATTGAAAAGGCAGCTGCAGTAAATGTGCGCTACTTCTTCTAAAAGCGTCACGGAGCAGGAGCAATAAGTAATCTGTCATTTCTAATTAATACACCACCCTGTGGTAATGCATGACCAGTGGCAAAGCAAGCAGACAACAAGCGTTTTATAGGTGGGCTAGATAAGGAAGATGGTGGCAGTTTGACTGAGGTATGTTGTCCTGCTTCAATGCAAGTTCTTCACTATTAAAGAGTAACTAAACCCCTAAACTACTTTTTTCAGCTGAAAACTGACGATAAGAAATATTTAGTGGTGTTTTTGATTGATTCAGGGGTAAATCTTGACATTTTAGTGCAAATTAACTGACTTTTCCATATTCTGTTATAAATGAGGGTAGTGACTGCCACCTACTGGTTGAAACTCGGCTACTGCGATGCAGTTTTTTGATGCATTGCAATTGGTTGATCAGGTGAAACGTGACGTGCTTGGCGGTCAGCCTGCACCCCGTCCCCTCTAAAACAAACAATGGCTCACGATTGGGAAGACTGTGGCGAGAGGAGACACGGCGTCACTCTAACGTTACTTTTTCCCACACATCACCTAGGAAACAGTACACACACACACACAGCCATAGATTAGTGAGAGAAAAGCTAAATCTATGATCAACCTGATTTTCCCAAAACCTAAACCAGGTTACTGCACCGGAGTCTCTGCTCTGCTCGACTTAGTGAGGAGGACCGACAGCAAATAACGTTAAGGCTTCAGCAGCAACCCAACAAGGAAGTAACTGATCGATGGATTTTTGACCAAGACAGAGGCTGCAGTGAAGGACATCGCATGTACGAACCGTTCTCTCACAGTTAAGTGTTGAGTTTAACTCAGATGTGTTAAAGAAATGAAGGAATAACCGACTGGAGTTTAGTTTCACTTTCTCTTTGGAAGCATCGTGAAAAGAAGCCAGCTGCTTATTAAATGAATGTTATCAGCTAAATCTAACTACAGTCACCATACCCAAACTATGCTGCCGGTCCACTCTCAGTAAAGCCCCGCCTCCTAGCGCTGCGCGAATTCATTAATTTTTTTCACGCTCTAGATGCATTTTTGAATTTCTACAAATATGCACCTCCATGGGTTTAGTTACACTTGAATATATATATGGATCACTTGTTATTTCAGTGAGTTTATGACAAAAATAAATGATTTTAGACCTTTAGTTGTATTTTCCCACACTCAGTTCTCCATCTTTGTAATGATTTGATTTGGGATAGAAGTCTGCATGTGTCAATATGCCACTTGTTGAACTTCACCAGTACTACCTTTACACACTGCTTCATTCACTACAGGGGTATCCAACTATACTTAACCAATCCAAGTCTAGGCTTCTTTTTGCTCAAAATTAAACTGAACTTTGAACCAGAAACTACATGCATTGAACTGAATTGAACCAGATTTTGGTCTTCTTGAGAAATATTTGCATCCCAGTTCCCAGCATTTACTTTGCGAACAGAAGACTCACCCGAAAACATGCGTCCATATGCAGGATGAAGAAAACAAACACTTGATGCTTGCATGCATGTCATGTGAGGCAGCAAACTGTAACTCTCTGTGGTCTTTATTTAAACAATATGAAGCAATAAATCCTCTCAGTCCACAGTTGTTCTTCTTTTGCTCCATTTCTGACAGAAAATTGGGTTATTGCCTGCAGTGTTACCAGTGAAGTGACTTTTTGCTACATCTGACAGCTTTTAAGCTTTTAAGCTTTTTTATATTTCTCAGTGAACGGCTGCGTTCACTGAGTGGGACACATGGATGTTCTGTAAGAACGATAGTGACTCACTAAGCACATACACAAAACAAGTTGTCTTCTGACTGTGCGCCCCGCTGCACGTGTTCAGTGGTATTTCTTGCACGACCTCTTGCACAAACTTTTCACTGTTAGTATTTTATAAATATTTATCTTTAATGGATTGAGCATACGAAAAACAAAGAGTAATACTGACCATGTAGAGATATCTCTGTCGTAGTTGTGGTTCTGTGGGAAAATGTTTTTGGGGATGCAGGCGTCTTCTTTATTGCAGTAACACAAGTGACTACTCGAGCAAAGTAGCAGTAATGGTGTGTTTCATTTACCTCAGAAGTCGTTTTGGATTTTGGAGCTGGGAGTGACGTTGCATTTGAGTTGAATGCGCTCCAGTTACAAGGAGGCATTGTTAGCTGCTGCTGTTGTTAGCAGTGTTAGCAAATACCAGCCAGTAACATCACACTACCTGATAGTTTGCTCGCGAAAGCAACCTGACAGTTAAACAATACTGTCAGTGTTTAACTACACAAAAGCATGACTTGTTAGCTTATAAAAAATGGAAAAAAATATGTGCAGTTTTTTCACTGTTGATGCACAGAGCAGCCATCTTGAATTTCGAGCTCGGGGTGACTATAGATCCTCAGAGCCTCCGAGTTGGAGTTCTGACCTCAGGGGGCGTTCCTGATGATTTAACCAACTAGTAACTCATCTGAAATGCACCATAAGACTAAATGGTGTCGCTGTAATCATCAGTTACGCAGAGACGTGAGAGAGCTGTGATTGCATTAAATGACCAATGACTAGGGATGAAACGGAATCAAAAACCTTGATATCGAGTCCACAGACAACACCATATTTATTGTGATATTTTTTTAAAAAGAGACAAGTCAAGGCGTGGGCAAAAAAAGCAGTCTGTTATTATCCGCTGTGTTTCTTCTTTGTTTGTTTCTTCATCCTCAATCGTCTGTCCCCTTTGACTTCAGTCATTTCCTACCAGTAACGTTTTTTGCCATTTCATGAGCTAAACAACCATTTTTCTTGGTTTCCTTCTTCCTCTGTGAGCTGACTGAGAGTGTCTGTGTGCTGAGACGACAAGTTTTTCACACACAGTTCAGCAGGTCTCTTGCTACCAGATTTTTTTTTCTTCTGACATTTTTTTTCTGCTTTCTTTCCACAGCGTTTTGCCGCCACTGAAGAGAAAGTGAAACTAAACTCATTCCCTTTATTTCTTTAACGCATCTGAGTTTAACTCGACACTTCAGTCTGAGAGAACGGTTCGTTCGTGTGACCTGCCTCTGTCTGGTTCAAAAGTGCTACGGTTAAGTCCATGATTCAGATCATTTTCCTCAGCACATGGTGAGGGATTGGCCGCAGTGCTCACTGGTCCCTTCGCTCTGCTTCACTGTGGCTGAAACAAAACTTCACTTTTTGCATGGAGGACCAATCGTTTGATACGTCACATATCCACGACGGTACCGAGACACTTGCTATCGCGATGCTGTGAAATTAATGTTAAAGAAATTGATCAGTATGTCCCTACAAATCACTACTCTTCATTGTTCATAAAAAATGTACAAACACCAAAAACATACTTTTCCACTCTGACCTTTGTTTTATTCAAAGTGATTTGGTCAAATAATTTTAGTTTCAGCTTTTAAGCGTAGCTAGTTTAGCTTGACTTATTTTTGAAAATTTCTTTTGCAAAAAGGGTCATATGAAATTTCTCAAACACAAGAAGTAACAACGTGAACTAGATGGTGTTTTCATTGCAATAGAAGGTAGCAGGTGAATAGACTGTAAACTGATCACTTCTCAGTACATACATGATTTCACTTAGTGCAGGAGATCTAGTTTCTATTTAAACATGTAGAATTGCAGATAACATTTGATAACATCATTCCCTCACACTTATTATGACTGTTACATCAGGATTCTTTATTTGGCCCCACAGTCACTGAATTGACTCTTAGGGTAAGGGTTATGTCGTGCCATAGGCAGTTGTCTACCAGTTGTGATCCTGTCTGTTTTTGTCACTTCATGCTCTGAAGTTGACCATCAGCTCATGAGTGCTGTGTTCCTTCAAGAGCTGCAGGGAAACATGGCTCACATGGATCAAACATATGGAGAGATGAAGAGATGAAAGTGAAAAAGAGATGAAAAGTGGTTAGAAGGAGGAGAAGATAAGTTGGGACTCATCACTTCATCTTCTCACAGAGTGTGTGCGCTCCTTTCTGTTTGGTGTTAAATAACCGGCAGCCTCTCGAGTCGGGGGTGAATGTAAAACCAGGGACTTGAATGAGGAATCTCCACTGAGACACAGTTAACCATTACCAGGCTGGTTTCTCTGCTCTCTGCAGCTTTCCTTTGGATTCTAATGTTTCCCATATGTTGGAGAGATGAGGGCATGGCAACAATGGCATTGTGGAGCTGCAAAGGGGAAATGGTGGAGGAGAGAAGAGAGAAAAAAGCACAAAGACAATACCATCAAATCAAATCAAATCACATTCATATTTACTGTGGTTTATTTTTACCAAGTCGTCTGTCATGTAAGACTTAAGAGCACATTAAGCCCTGTTCTCTTTTAAATGTGAGGTTTCACTCCTTTGATTAAGGCTTTTCCACAAATATGTCAAACTGTTTTGAATTGAATTCATCATGCTTTGATACTCCTAAACCTTCGCCATGTTTTCTCTGTTCTTC
Organism: Acanthurus reversus; assembly: GCA_029823135.1. Taxonomy (NCBI): domain Eukaryota; kingdom Metazoa; phylum Chordata; class Actinopteri; order Acanthuriformes; family Acanthuridae; genus Acanthurus; species Acanthurus reversus. Next base: position 25,992,514 of record JAPXVT010000016.1, on the reverse strand, counting down.
CTCCTCTTTCCTACCACATGAGAAGCACATACGACTTTTTTTCCTGCAGACATGAAACGATGCTGCTTTCTCACAACTTCTTGGCATCAGCTTGTTGCGATATTGTTGTAGTTTTGCGCCTGTATGGAGGATACGTATGGTCTCTATCCTCTCTTATCCTTTCATTAAATCATGAGTCGAGTGTGCCGGCTTCTGTAAACATCCACTTCCTCCAGAGCTTTCCTCTGTCAATACCTTTGGTCTCTGTTCCCTGGATACCTCTCTCTTTTTCACCCATCATAACTATCCCTCGCTCCTCCTTCTTCCTCCGTTTATCTCTGTTCTTTTTTCTTTCCTCAGGCCCAGATTCAACTCGATTGTGGAGAGGACAACATCTGTGTCCCTGACCTCAAGCTGGCTGTTTATGGGTGAGAGGAAATCACCTTTCTTTTACCTGATTCAACAAACAAAACTTCAACCCTCCTCATGTGATGCTAGTCACAGCCACAGTTGTTTCCAGCTGTGACAGATAAAATACAACAGAGATTCAACCTGTACCAAAGAAGGCTCTGACAGTTGCAGTGGGAAAGAAAACGCTCAGTGTGTCTGGTGGGTTTTTCCTCTGCTGGATTTGAAGTGATGCATTTTACATGTCTGGTTGAAGTGGTACTGACGTAAGAAGAAGAAGAACAGCATAGTTAGCATTAGCATTTGTCGCAGCATTGGCTGAACAGGCAAAGCAAAATCGCTTGGCAGCCACACAAACTTTAAAACTTCCAGGTGTGAAAGTGTATCTGTGAAATGTGATCAGGGCGTTAAGGAAAAAGTGAAACTCCCCTGAATGAAATAAAGGTTAAAAAAAACAAAAAACAAAACAGTTTTAGTTAAGTTGTCTGTAATACTCGAGGGAAACAGAACAAGCCCATAATGAGCATCATGAAGCTCTATTTTCGTGCCGGCACAAAGCGCAAGCGTGCAGAACAGACCGATCCAAACTCCCACAGGCAGGTTTGATGGATGTCCTCCACATTTCATTAGGCCACATAAACAGTCAAAATATTAATTTTGAATGAAAAGTTCTATTTAAGTTATTCGTATATGTCAAGCTGACTCTTTTCTGTTGAATTAAATGTGAATCAAGCTGTTGATGTGCGTCGTGATGTAGCAGCCACTCTCAGCCAATTGAATGCAGCCACCACGCATACAATGCAGGAGCCAACATACAAGTACCTGTATTTAATAGAGTACAGTCAATATTTTTTTATGATTAAAAATATTGCATTCAGTCATTTTAGTTTTTTTTCCACGTTCAAATAAACTTTTCACCCGTTTTCTGTACTGTCGTTTCTCTGGTCTCTATCAATCAACCAACTCGAGCGCGATATGAGAGCCGGGCTGTGCCGCAGCCTGCAGTGTGCTTGTCTCTCTGTTCACCAAATTACCAGAGGAGATCACTAGGACTTAGACCTGTGACTGCGCTTTCACAAAAACAGCCTTTGAACTTTCAACATGTTATACCATAATTACTTCATAGGTACTTAATGTTTGTTCCTAGTTTTGCAACCCAGAACTACTTAATATTTATAAAAATACTCATATTGTAGGATAATTATTCTTCTTTACTCTCTTGTTCGTCATAGTCTACTTTTCTGTCGATGAACCAACATTTAAGTTCCATCAGGATCCTGTAAGTATTTCACACTGTAAACCGACTCTTTTAAAAAGTGCCATTTAACATTTCTGAATACTCGTTTCTTCACGTCGACCAGTTTGAGGCCTGATGAGGTGAAATTACCCAGAAATCCACAGAAGTATCAGGAAAGATTTGTTAGAATAAGCAGAAACTTGAGCAGACACATGTTTTAAATGTTCCTCATCATCAACTCACATCACAGCAGATTTGTGTGAAATTTGAATTTCAGTGGAGTGCAAAGAATCAGAGAATGGAAATACTTAAGTAAGTACAAGTACTTGGAGACTCTTTGCTCCATGCTGGAGGTGGGCTGATCGTTGTCCAGCGGTTAGTGTGAGCTGTGAGGTGTTCGATGAGTTTCTGTGAATCAGGTTTGAGCTGCTGTGTTTGCTGAAAAGTTCATCAGAAACACAAAAAGACATTTGTGGGATTTATGAGCAGATTTTTTTACATGCTGGACTTTCACATCATGGAGAACTGAAACGCTCTCATGATCATTTAACTGTCAGCACTGAGGCGTTTGTTATTTATTGACCTGTGGTTTTATTATCCTTCGCCGTGGATTCTGCAGGCTGAGCCAGTTTGGGTGGTTTTCACTTTTAAATGCAAGAATAATTAAAAACAGTGAAAACGAACTTCTCTGGGAGACTGTTAATGAATATAAATGTGCCCAACGCCCTCTGGTCTGTTTGGCGTGATGGCAAGTGAACCGTAAACCAGGCCAGTAAACATGTCACACCGGGATACATACATGTTCACAGTCTGAGCAACAATCTGACTGACAGAATGAACAACACAACAGAAAAAAATTCAAAGTTCAATCTGAAGGAATCAATGATGACTCTACAAAATGATATTCGTCATAATGCAGCTGACAGCAGTGGTGGAAAGTGCGTTTACTCAAGTTCTGTGTGACTGTAAATATGTGATTAAATTAATGAACAAATGACAAAGTATCTGAGTAGCTGAGACGTAGCGGAGCGGAGGTGAAAAAGTAGCATCACATAGAAAAACTCAAGAAAAGCACCTCAGCCTGTATTACAGTACAGTACTTGTGTAGAAGTACTTGGTTACTTCAGCACCAATTGTTTCAGACAAGGAGTCTCTTTCACTTCATCTTTTTGGCAGCTTTCATTTGATCTGAAGCTTCAGCAGCTGCAGCTGTTGGTTCACATCCAGCTGTGGTCTCATGGCTCACACAGCTTGGTTCCGGCTCTCGACCCCCTTACAGTAGCTGGTGTTTGGCCCTCGGGGGTCCTGCTCTGAGTGTGGCCCTCCTGTTGTCCCAGAGGCCCACATAAGCCTGACTCTGTGTTTCTGCTCCCAGCAGCCCCCACTGCTCTGTAAACCTCAGGCATCGCCACAAATGGCCGCGGCGGCTGCCAACACACACAGAGCAGAATACTCGCAGTCTCAGTTTGGCTTCTGCTCGCTGTAAACACAGCCGGCTGTAACGGCGGCAGGGGCGGCACGCCGCTCCATGAAGGCGGGATTCCACATGTTGCTAAATAAATCTGCCTTTTCTGTTTTTGAGGCAGCAGTGATGTCATCGAGGGGCCATGGTGTCAGGCTGTGGGCTTGGACGCTCTGATTGGCTGCTGATTGGTGTGGGTGGGCTGGTGGAGGCCGCGGTGTCATCACTGTGGGACTTGGCCCAGGGCAGCATGGGAACTGTGCATGTCGACCCAGTTCTTTGCATCACAGCGGTCACCTCCTCCTCCTCCTCCTCCTCTTCTTCTTTTTCTTTCCCTGCAGTCTTGTTTGGACTCAAACTGTTTCTCATTTTGTTGAATTATTCTCAGTCTTGATCATATTAACTCAGCTTGTCGTCCTGAATGTCCCTGATGCCTTCACAGTGATGCTGATCGCAGCGTGCGAGGCCTTCATGGGTGAATCTGCACATGTGACAGCGAGCTATTAAAAGCAGCAGTGGGCGTCGTGCTGTGGATAATGTCTGTGGTGTTGGTCGAAAACCCCGAGAGCTTCACTTGTTATGATACCAGAGTAGAAAGGAATACAGCTCTGGCTCACGTCAGAGGCCTCCGAGTAAGCCGGGGCTTACCAACACTGCCAGAGCGTCTGCCAGTACGGCGCTGTGGTCTGATCCCAGACCAGCCGACTCTCAAACACATTGGGTGTCGCTCATTTAGAGCAGCGAGACACCAAGCTCACAGATAAATGAGTTAATCTCCACAATCGCACTGTGGCTCAGTCACTACAAACTCTTGAGACACACAGAACTTTACCTCAAATTGTTGTGGAGATGCTGGAATGTTCAAAAATCCACAGTGTTTCCTTGTACACAGAAGTGTTGCACTGAGCATGTGCAGAACAGATCATCTGCACTGTGACGCAGCGAGGACCCATCACACCAGAGATGAGCTCAGACTGTCCACCGAAGCATCAGTCCATCTGCTGGCATTTACCTGACAGGTGAGTGATGCTAAAGAGCCATAACATCTTGTAAGGAGGAGCCTGTGAAAAACCACTGCTCAGCCCAGGTTCCCACCCGAAACCTAAACTTAACCACTAAGTTCTTTCAGTTTTTGCTTTTTTTTAAACTGAGGGACTGCAGTGGAGAGCGGGAACAGGTGTGCAGGTAGGCGGGCAGCTCAGGTGAGGAGGAATGGCAGGAACAGAGGTTACTGCAGGGCAGGAGGGAGTGGCGGGAGAGTAAGTGGATGGCTGCTGTTGTAGGCAATGGAAAGACACGATGAGACACAAACTGACCTGAAGATGTTTCCATGTAAACTGAAAATGTTTCAACTTGAGTGAAATATTTGCACTGATCCCGGAGCTTTAAGAGCCACAGAGACGAGAGACTGGAGGGAAACCAGGAAGAACTGGAGTTTTGCTGAGTTCAGGGACAGTCAGACAGACGAGCTCTGTGAGTCTGTTAGCAGCTAACGTTTCCACAGTCAAACAGAAGATCTGCCAAGTTTGTTTGATTGACACAAGGTGAAAAATTGGCTTTATGTTTCTTCAACAAAAGTCGTAAGCAGAGATCTCATGGATTATAGCTGACCTTCATCCCAAAGCCACAGACGTGTCCCGATGTCTCCATCATCAGTTCACCCCACAAACCTTATTGGCTGTGTTGTTTTCTCAATCGGGGAACAGCAACCAAAGAACAAAACAACATTTTGAAATGACTGCAGAAATCAGATGTGGGACAGGGCTTGAACCAACCAATGTCTCTTTCTCCAGCCAAACACCTTTTCCTCACTGACGTCAGCAGACAGAAGGTGTTCACACATTCACTTCTTCACTGCCAGCTAATCAAAGAACGTCAAACAAATCTGTCAGAAAGCTTCTATTCCGAGACCAAAGATGCACGAGAGTGTCTTCTGGACACCTGACGAGTCATATGTGACGTTAGTCAGATGTCGATCTGCTTGTAAAAGATTAATTGATCCTGATGTCCTTCAAAAGGAAACTGTGATGTTTATCATAATGATTCAACTGTTTGGACTCTAATCCTGAAAGTTCAACATGAAGTTTTAGTTTAAATTCCTCACAGAGAATTTTGTCCAACTGCCTGCGAGACTTTCAGCAGATCTGGACCCCCCAGACAACAGCCTAGGAGGGGCTGCTGGGAAATCTGCCAGCTGGAGGCAACAGCAGCCTCTCAGGAGGTCTGAGAGACGAAGACTCCCAGCCGGAGGACACAGAGTAGACAGAGAAGACAGGGAAGAGAGAGGACACGGAGAAACAAAAGAGAGAGAGAGGAGACAAAGGATAAAGAGCAGACAGAGAACACAGAAGACACAGAGGAGACAGAGGAGACAAAGGAGGTAGAGGACATGAAGGAGATGGAGGACACAGAGGAGACATAGCAGACAGAGGACACAGAGAACACAGAGGACACAGAGAAGACAGAGGACAGAGAGAAGATGGAGGACACAGAGGACAGAGAGAAGATGGAGGACATATAGGACAGAGAGGACAGAGGACACAGTGAAGATGGAGGACACAGGGGACAGAGACAAGATGGAGGACATATAGGACAGAGAAGACAGAGGACAGAGAGAAGACAGAGGACACAGAAAGCAACAACAAAGCCCAGCAGACTGAAACACCTCTGTCTTTACCTCTCCTGTCCTCACCTGTCCTCATTGTCCTGCCCTGTCCTGTCCTCACTTGTCTAAAGAGCCAAGCTGCTCTTTTCCGTTTTAACCAACTGATTGAGATAAATTAGTACATTTTGTGTTTTTATAGTTTTGAGGATTTTTGAGTCTTGAGAATTCTTTAAATCAGTTGATGAGAAACACACGGGAACAACTACCTAAAGCCAAATCTCTGTTTCCAACGTGTTTACTGAAACAATTATTGTGATGCAATTCACTGAGGATGTTTGAGTCCAGACAGAAAAACACTCTGACGTGTGAGCCGAACTCTGATGATCTCTGTGACATTAAAAACAAAAAACGTGAAATGTTCTCAACAGATTTGGGTGGAAACCAGTTTGTCTGTTTCAAAAGAGGAAACCTTCTGTGTGTGTGTGTGTGTGCTTTGAACACAGGGAGGAGTGTGTGATCAGTATCAGCAGTGACATCACTTGGTCTTGATGTTGTGTTTGTTTACATGTGAGCTGTCTCTGTGTCTCTGAGTGACTGTATGTGATGATACTGGGTGGTGTGTTTGTGTTGTGTGTGTTTGTAATGTGTGTGTTGATGATGTTTGTGTTTGTTGGGGGTTCAGAGATGCTAACGTGGGGGCAGAATGAAAGGACAGCAGAGTGTCTCCACCCGCCCGGAGACGCCTCAGTGGAATGATGTCATGTTGGTTCCATGATGCAGCTCGGTGGAGACGCCGTCGATGCTGCTGAAAGCTTCTCGCTGATCCTCAGCGTCTCCTCAGATATCCCTCCTCTGGTTGAACATGAAGTTCTTCCTCAGGTCTCGGTAACTCTAAACTAGTTCCATCCTCTTTAACCTCTAAAAAACTAACAGGTTAATGTTATTTAGGTAAAGATCAAGGCTACAATCAGGTTAAAGACACAAGGAGTTACAAGGAGCTCAGAACAAAACATGAGCTCCACAGACGCCTCATAAAAAAGTTGGGAGGAGCTCTAAAATGTCACAATGTAGTTTTTATGTATATTTTAGGTTCCTGAAACAAAAAGGCTGATGATAAAGTTTTTCAGCCAAAACCAATCATTTGTGTCTAAGGCCACATTTCGATGAGACCAGCCCCACTAAAGACGGAAAAGTCTTTCCTTTGTGTTTTAAAAAAAATAAAATGCTTTTACATGAACAACCAAAGGCGCTGTAGTATGCATGCCGGGCCAGCAGCTGGCAGTGTAAGTGTGTAAGTTGTTTACTTCCTGTTGCTGCTAAGCCCTAAACAGCCGCAAATTAAAGAAATTCAGCTGTAGTTTGATTTCCAAAATTATTCCACAAACACTTAAATTCACCTGAACAGACTGCCGTCATATTCGACCTGCTTTCGGTGCACCCCGGAGAGTTTAATCAGAGTTTGGTATAGTGGCTAGAGTGGAATGTATTGACTTATGCGAGCATTAGCATTAGCATTAGCATTAGTGTCATCACTGCGGCGTTCACAGGCACTCTGCTTGCCAGTTCACACAGCCGGAAAGAAGGTTGCAGTTTTAA
>JAPXVT010000016.1:25968353-25979888 GCA_029823135.1 Acanthurus reversus | reverse complement strand
AGTGTGTGTCTGTCTGTCTGTCTGTCTGTGTGTCTGTGCGTCTGTCTGAGTGTCTCTGTGTCTGTGTATCTGTGTGGCTGTGTGTGTGTGTGTGTGTGTGTGTGTGTGTGTGTCTGTCTGTCTGTCTATCTGTCTGTCTGTCTGAGTGTCTGTTTGTCTGTCTGTGTGTGTGTCAGTCTGTCTGTCTGTCTGTAGCAGACAGGAAACGTCCTGCTGCAGTTTTTCAGGTTCAGGTTTACTGAAAACGTGTGAAACTTCAGTTTGGCGGTGATCAGCAGTCTGCTGACGTCCTGAAGTGACACAGTTTAAATTCCTCACATCGTGAAACATTGTGAAACATTTTGCCCTGAGTTCAACCTGCAGGTTTCCCGTCACGATGCTGAAATTTCTTTGTGAGGTTTAGATAAAGTTTTCCGAATCATTCCAGTGGTGACAGCAGAGTCTGAGAGAGTCATGAACTGTAGAACAAAGACAAGTCAATCTTATCTCTTTATGTCAAGATTCTTTCGACATTAACAGCAACTCTCAGGGTCAACGAGGGAGGCAGCAGCTGAACGTCTGCTGTCACATGCACTCTGACATTTGACATACTTTTTATTTTGTTAGAATTTATGGCTAAAAGCAGAAGTGGTAGAAATACTGAGACTTTTGACCAATTATGATAATAACATGTTATAGAAAAAATGTATTATAGGTTAAAGTACAACTATTAGCAGCAGAATACATTTAAAGTACTACAAGCAAATCTGAAAAGCAACTTTTATGCAGATTTTTGGTCCTTAACCAAATATAGAAAACATCAGGGGTCATAAATGTGTAATGACAATCCATCCAGCAGTTATTGAGATATTTCAGTTGAGACTAAAGTGGCGGAACAAGCAGAACCTTGATTTCTCCTCAAACACAAAAACAGTGAACAGTGCACAGTCCAGCTCACTATGGTTTAGTCCAAAAATGTGCAATTCTTCCTGCAGTTGGAGCAGATCAAGGCTGAATCACATTCATACAGTTCCATTCAGCTGAACTAAACAAGGCAGGTGTGAAAACAGCCATAGACAGCTTCAGTTGTTTTGACCTTCCAGTCAGTCTGAAGTCCAGAAAGACCAATTTCACCTGCTGTGCTGTTTGTTTAATCGGCTCATCGGTCACAGTTAAACTCAGAGTGTTTCCTAAACGTGGCTGTTTATTGAAGGAACACATGCAGTCAGGGTCTCACTGAGGTTCACACATGCAAAAACTCCCAAACCTTCCCTCCACTTCAGGATTTTTTCCTTCAAACAGAGACGATCAGCTGCACTCTGGCTGCTGCCAGGTGAGCTTCAGCTAACTACATAATTGGATTGGCTGCGGTGTGTGACTGAATCCTGTTAACCTATTTCCTCAGCTCACAACAGGCAGCACACTTCACCCTTCAAACTATCCGACCTGCTGAGATTCAAGGCTGAAAGTCCACGGCGTCTGCCTCGCCAAGGATTATGGGCCATTATGAGCCACGGCTGGATCTTCCATTCTGCAAACAAACTCTTCATAAGATCATGTTTTAAAACTTTGACTTCCTGTATGTAGCTCGTTTCTGCTTAGGACATTAATCGGAGGAGTTTTAGTTCCTCAAACATCACTGTCGTTTTAATAAACAATGACACCAATTTTATTTGGTGCCCTTGTGAGAATTCCTGCCCACTCCACATAGCTAACATTAGCATTAGCTGTAACTATAAAGCTGATTAGATAAACCAGAACAAAATGTGGGAACTTTTAAAATGAATGAATTCTCAAGATAGTTTTAATCTTCTTGTCTCTGTAGTGAAGTAATGAGTGTGTAGGAAAAACAGAAAGTCTCACTAAAACAGAAAGGACTGCAGTAGAACCTGACACCTGTGCTGAAGTTCAGTGGTAAAAGTACTCGGTTACTTTCCTCCTGTGTGTGTTTGTAGAGTTCAGGTTTGTTTGCTTGCACGTCTGCTTGTATTTACTCGTATACGGACCCGGCAGGCGGCAGCAGGTGCTGTGGATTCCCGTCAGCTCTGGAAGAAGAGGGAGATGGGAGTCGAGGCTGAAGCCGCTGTGCTTTGGGGTCTCACAGCTCAGACCACTGTCAGTTTGCTGTGCAGCCTTAGTGCTCTGAAGGCACACACACACACACACACACACACACACAGTCACACACACATCAGAGCTGACAGGTTGATGATGGGCTGAGCAGCCACAGTGAAGAGTCCCAACGAGGGAACACACCACAGCCTCCATCCCAACACCTCTGTTAGTGCACGATTACATCCAGGTTCATGAACTTGTAACTTTCCGTCTCGTGAGCCATCAGGTCAAAATGATGACTTAGATCATGACAACATCATTTCAACAAAGGACGTGTCAAAATGTGAATTTGAATCCTTTAACAAATGTTGATGAAGTGTTCTTCAAGGGTCACTGAGTGTTAAACCTCTATTTTTGGGTGAACGTGATCAGTACAATGTTCTCATGTGAAATTTTAATTGTAGAGGTCTTGCATATGAATGTTGTGATGTTATTTGCATTAAGCTTTGAGCGTATGTCTCCCAGCTGCGCGTTGGTCTGGCTGTGTGTGTTTTGGTGGTTAGTGTGTGAGGTCTGAAGTGGTGAGCGGGCAGTGCTGGCCAAAGCCTCGTCTTGTTTACCCCGCCTGCTTCAGACAGAGATGGTTGTGTCTCGCTGTTCTCGTGGCAGCCGAACTCACCTCCCTCTGCTGCCTCTGCACTCATCTCAGCCTGTCACTATGACTGATGGTCACTTTACAAATGGGGCATTTCCCCCACATGGCCCACTGAAACAGAAAGCTCAGTGCGAGGCCATTGCCAACCCACCACACCTGCACTGAATCATTACACTCAAACTGAGCAAGTTCAACACGCGAGTCATGTCTCAGTGCACAGCTTTTATTGCTCATACTGTGGATTTGTGGATGAGAGACTCAAATGAAAACACCTAAAATAAACATATATGATACTGCCACTGCAGACGGCTGCAAATTAAGCCAGAAAAATGTTGATAAAGGTGTTCCACAAGGTCCAGTGTTAGGTCCTCTACCAGTGACTTAACACAGACACTTTCTGATTTCATATGTGTTGTCTTTTGAAAAATCGTAAATTATTTTGACATATCTCATATTTTCGAAATGAGTTCTACAATGAATTTAACTCTTAAATGCTTTTTTTAAGCGCTTGATGTTAAACAAGTTTGGGTGTTGATAAAAGAGCTGTGACTGTCTGATGGGAGTGACTTCTTCAAGGTCAGTATCCAGTGTGAGGGAGCTCAGACTGAATCCAAACTTGTCTCCCTGCAGTTTGAGCTGTTCACTGATCTGATTTCCAACATGTCTGTCATCATGAGATCAATCAGAAACTGCAGAAAGTTTGTTCATTTTACTGCAGAGGTCTTCTACACGCTGTGTTAGACTGACACAGATTTGTGCATCGTGAAAAATCTGAAGTTTTAGGGTGCAGATACTCACAAAGGAGATGAGATGCAAACCTGCCAAAACTCGAGTAGATGTTTTTCTCAGCTGCAAGCTGATTTTTTAATTCACGAACAAATAAAAAATCTTCTAAACACAAGTTTAGAAGAATTGCCACAGAGGCGTATCTGTGCGACCTCTGTATGAGTCCATGATGGTTTGTTCTGAATGTGCAGTGACAGAATTATTTCTCCTCCTACGTGTGAAGTTTATTTCATCACATGTGAACTTCCATTTTCTTGCTCAATACGGCAACAAGACAAATGTTTTTGGTGTCTTTTACAACAAAATTACAACATGTCAAGTGTTGTTTTTAATTACATTCATGGCTCTAATATAGAGAGGAATCCATATTAGCAGCCTGGGTGTGAGTCATGTTGCTGTTGTGGTGTTGTGGTTACAGGCGCAGGGCGAAGCTGTCGCCTCCATGGGTGTGTTTGGTCGCTCTCAGGAAACCGGCCAGGCCTAAAGTCGTTTAAAGAAGTGTGTAAAACACTAAATGAGCTCTGGTTTAACAAACCGCTGCAGGCTGCTGATCGCTGGAGCAATTTGCTTATGTGATGAAGTGGGGGAGTGAGCGTCAGTCTGGTTGATGCATAAGAGTTTGTCAACGTATGGTAAGTGCACAAATTTGGTTCCGTTAGCAGCATAATGTTTCTACATGCTGAGTAAAATCACATTTTTGTCAAGCTAATGTTAATGTTAGCTATAATATTTCGCCGCAATGTCAACTGCGTCATTTAGCCCTACATTAAAGCTAGTCCATCTTATATGGGAGTTCCTTATTGTTACTCTTTTGGGACTGAATTGATCAGTATTTAATGCTTGCAGAGAACGTAAGGCTGGCTAACTGCCGCGAACATATATCAGCTAATGCTAAGAGGTAGCAATTGGTAAGTTAGCTTTCTGTTGCGTACAGAATAAATAATTTACCACATGCTTGAATTTTTTTCGTAACTCCGACAGTGGACATGCAAACCGAGGGATGTTGGTCCTGTAGCATTACAATAATTCCTGGCGCTGTTGCCGTGAATTTTGCTTGGTGGTTTAGCTGTGTTCGTTCAATTGTTTTTTTCCCTCCTAACCGTCACATTTGGTTTGGTCGCTACTTTAGCAAATATATATATATTGGCGTTTAATTTCTTTTCTACAATAAGGTTGTTTTTAAAATCACTTGTCATTATAAAGTGCATGGGCTTTGGCGCCCTGTTTACTATCCAGGTCTTGATAAAACTGTGAGTTTGTGAGAGGAAAATCTAAATAACTGACGCGTTCATGCAAAACGCTTCTTGGTTCATTCGGTTTTTGTAAGTATATCCTAGCCAGTGATGGAAAGTAACTAAGTAAAAAGTACAAATCTAGGGTACTTTCACTTTATTTAAATTTTATGATTAAAAAAATTACTTTTACTTCTACATTTTGAAGCAGGTATCTGTACTTTCTACTTTTTACTTAGGTTGGAATTAAAGGCTAAAACATATTTTCTGTTTTACAGGTGGCTATCCAACATGCTGTGGAGCTGTAAATACTGTGAGTTCAACTGTGATAAGAGGGGTTACTTGCTAAGACACTACAGACTAAAACATGGAGGTTACAGTAGAACAGTTCCCTTTCCATGTTTGTACAAAGATTGTCCCTGTACATTTAATTCGATCAATTCACTAAACACTCACTTGTCGAGAATCCATAAGGATTGTGCAGCCCAACCTCAAGAGCCTGTACAATTTTCATGTCAACTGTGCGATTTTGTGGCAACCTGCACAGATGATGTGTTTTTCAAACACCTTCGAAGTACACATCTTAAAGTTCATCACAAAGTTATTTGTCCATTTAATGGATGCAATTTTGAAAGCAATGTGTATTCCACATTCAATGCCCACAAGAGCAGAGAACACAAAGAGCATAACTGGAGGATGTTCAAGGCTGAAATTATCTCTAGTAATAACGATAATGTAAACATAGGAGACAATATGTTAAATGATGCAACCATTGAGGATTGTGAGGATGATGATGAGGATCCCAATGATGACCATAATGATCTAGAGAAACAGCTTGAAGAGAATTTGGCCCTGCTATTTTTAAAAATGGAAACTATCCTACATATTCCCCAGCGATCAATACAAGAAGTCATTGAACAACTTGTACAGATAAATGCATTGTCTGAACCACTGTTACACAAGTCTGTAAATGACATTTTAAAACAACACATGGTAGACAATGTCATGGTTGGCCAGTTGGTGACTGCCATCACAAACACGAATGCCATAGGAAGATTTTGTGGGAAAGGTGGTTCTCTATCAACAAATAAGAGGAGAGAAACATATCAGAATAGAACCTTTCCTGTTGTGCAGCCAGTGGAGTTCATTATTGACAGATTTAAAAAAGACAGTGCTGTATATGTACCTCTAAATGCAATGCTACAGGCAATGCTAAACAAGACTGATATTATTAACAAGGCTTTAGAGGTCCCACAGTCACTACCTCATGAGTACTTAACATACAGAGATGGCTCACACTACACTAAAAATGAGATGTTTCAAGGAGATGGTTTCAAAATTTCACTTGGATTGTATATTGACGATTTTGAAGTTTCAAATCCTTTGGGCACATCCAAGAAAAAACATAAAATGACTGCAGTTTACTGGGTCATTGCCAATCTCCCTTCCAAGGACCGATCCACATTGCACTCCATCCAGCTAGCGCTTTTGTGCAAAGCTGCACATGTGAAAGAACATGGTTATGAAAAAGTTCTTGAACCACTGTTGAAAGACCTAAAATATTTGGAGCAACAAGGTGTCTATGTTGACAAGTTGGGGTCATTTGTCAAAGGTACTGTCCTATATGTGGCTGCAGATAACTTGGCTTCTCATTCACTGGCAGGATTCTTCGAGAGCTTTGGGGTTGAGCGATTCTGTCGATTTTGCATGGCATCCAAACACGAGATCCAGGAAAAAGAGGTATGTCCAGGCTCATTCACACCAAGAAATACACAAATGTACAACCAGCAAGTACAGGCAGTCCAGCAAGATCCCACTTTAGCAAAAGATTATGGAGTAAAAAAAATGTGTGTGCTGACTGAGTCCCTGTCTCATTTTCATGCTATTAATGGCTACCCCCCTGATGTACTGCACGATCTTCTTGAAGGTGTTGTGCCTGTAGAGTTGTCTCTTTGCTTGTCACACTTGATTTCCAGGAAATTTTTCACATTGGAGGCCCTTAATAATGCAATCAAGACCTTTCCATACAGTTCTTATGATAAGACTGACCAGCCTCAACCCATTACACCAGGCTTTCAGGCAAAAGGGACCATAGGAGGAAATGCCCATGAAAACTGGGCCCTCATAAGGTTGCTACCCTTACTCATCGGTCACAAGGTGCCAGAGGGTGAGGATGCCTGGGAAATACTCCTACTCCTCAAAGACATAGTTGAACTTGCTTTAGCCACAAACCACACAGTAGAATCAGTCGACATTCTACGATACAAATTGTCAGAACACCGGCAACTTTTACAAGATACTTTCCCACAATACAGGTTGCGCCCAAAGCATCACTTCATAGAACATTACCCTGACCTCATTATGGCTTTTGGTCCTCTTTCCCACGTCTGGACAATGCGCTTTGAAGGCAAACACAAATTCTTCAAAAAAGTTATCCGTACTGCCCAAAACTACAAAAATGTAGCTCTGACTATGTCACTCAAGCATCAAAAGTTAATGGCATACTATTTAAATGGAAGTTCATTTTTCAGACCGGCACTTGAGATAAGCAAGGTTACCACATCAATGATAACCTCTTACCCAGAAAATGTGCAGACCATCCTTGGTCAAAAGGTCCCAGGACTAACCACTGTCCTTACTGTATCTACTGCTTTTGCAGATGGAATTCAGTATACTGCCGGCATGATTGTATCTGCAGGTTCATGTTCAGCGTTGCCTGATTTTAAACAGATAAAGGAGATTATTGTCGTAAACTCAGAGCTAATGTTTCTTTGCAGCAACATGACCTCATGGTATCATGAACATCTACGATGTTTTGAGCTTTGTGAAGAAAACCGTTTTAGTGTAGTGGAACTAAAACATTTGAATGACGCTTTTCCCCTTTCGTCATACAGATATGGAGACAGTCAAATTATAACACTCAGGCGTTACATTGTCTTGAAACATACAACTTAAGAGTTCTCCTTGCATACATAATACAAAACCTGATGTGACTTCTTTCTTCTAGATGGCGGCACCTGAGAAAATGACCATGAGGGTCATCTTTTGTGAAGCAGATATAAGAAAACTGACGCTGGAAACCAGACCCACAACTATTGAAGATTTAAAGAGCAAGTTACAAGTCTCCCTTGGATTGCAGTACTCATTTGATCTTCAGTTTCAAGACCCAGAGTTCAATTATGAACTTTGCAATCTAACTGATGTCAGTGACCTTCCAGACAAACCCACTGTAAAAATAATCCCCCTGTTAGAACTTTCTCCAATAGGGAGTGGTGCTGTGAGTGAGGACTGTCACAGTTCTGCAGATACAGAGATTCTTTTGGGATCTCCAATGGAACGGCAAGAACCATGGCCTTTGATATTTGACATCCCAAATTTTTCAGTAGATGTGGAGTATCGTCTTAGACAAGCTGATCTGAAACATCTTCAGGATGGTTCTGTCTTAAAAAAAGTCCCAAAAGACATGAAGCATGAAATGCTGGAAAAGATAGCTGAACACATGTATGGCTACACAGCTTACCCGACCAATCAACAGTATGAAAGCGTAGCCAAATCCCTAATTAGCAAACACCCTTGTCTTAGGGAGAGTGGTTCAGTAAGTGGTTGCTCTGGATGGAAGAACAGCATAACTTGCAAAATGGCCAATTACAGAAGAAAGAGAAGCAGATCTGGATGTCGAGATGTGACTGTAAATGCTGGCAAACGGGGGCGCCACACCCAAGGTGACTCTGTCAATAAGCAAATAAAGAAACCAAAAAAGGGAGAACTCAACTTTCTGCCCAATTTTCCGGATGGGTTTAATGAGACGAGGCTTGAACAAGCACGCACCGAAATGGAGGACGAGATGAAAAAAAAGACGCCAAATGGAAGATTAATAAAACAAAATATGGACCTAACATTTGCCTTAAGGAGGAAAGAAGTTGTGGAGACGGAACCACCAGTAAGCCTTCTGATGACGCGCTGGCCTGCACTCTTTACCAATGAGCAGGTATGCATAACTATTCTGTATCGTCATTTTCTCTCCAGTTGTACAACACACTAATTTCTTTACCTTTTTTTTTTTTAAAGATTTGTCTGGAATTCAAAAGGATTGTGGGAAAAGACCTGCAGCAGGAATTTTATTCTGCCCTTGATGATCACACTACCCGTCTTATGGAAATTTTTAGAGCTAAGAGGGGCAACGTGGGTGAACATTTGGCACAGCTTTTGCAGCAAATGCAGGTAAAACTTTATAATTGGGGCAAAACAACAAAGCACAAATTGTCTGTCTGTGTGTCTCTGTCTGCCTGTATTTTCTTTTTCTTTTAACGTATCATGTACTGTATCCATTTTATGTCTTACAGTCACTGAATCCCACTGAAAAAAGAACAGTCACACTAAGAGGGCTTCCTCACTTACTCGGAGACAATCCTACTGAGTTCTTCAAATCTAGCTTTGTAAGTATACATTTTGTTTGTGATGTGCAACTTTTATAATTTGACATTTATTGTATAATTTAAACAAGCCAAAATTGACAAGTAGCCTATGTTAGTAGCTCCAGTCAGTCCATAAATAATCCTAATTGAAATAAAATAATGCTAGATTACATTTTGACGTAACCTAAATGAATTATAATAGCAAACAATTTAAGTTCTGATCTACCCTGAAACAAGATCTAATCCTAATATTAAATTATTAGAATAGTTAATATATCTTGGATTTTTACCAAGTGAAGAATCTGCAGATCAAAGACATAAGTTAGCTTCTGTAGAGAGCTGTAAGACAGCTAGATTTTGTAAAATAAGGATTTTGGTTTTTTTCTGCTGTATGACATTGACAATGTCAGTTTAGATGTTATCGTAACATTTTTCTTTTTTTTCATTTTGACAAACCAACGTGTTTTCATATTTTAGACCCCTGATAGTGCGTGAGACAGGTAGGGATGAAGGAAAGGCTCTGTAAGTGTTTGTATAGGACAGGAACATTTTTAGAGTTTAATTTTAATAACATGATCCTATGCAATATTTGTACTTATTGATCACTTAATTTATCATTCAATTAATTTAATTTGTTTAAGTTCCCTCAAATAGTCCTTAGACCAATATTTATTTAAAAATGTTTAATGTTAGAAAATTTTAAAATGCTTGACCAAATAGTAGTTATTATCATGTCAGCATAATTGTATTTCGTACAATTCCTGTTTTTTTTATTCTTAATAACAACAAAAAAAATGGTGGTCTGTTGTAGTTCAGTAATTTTATTCACTTGTGGTTATATTTCTGGCGATCGTGTTTTGTTTATCTTTAGGATGGTGATGAGTCCTTTGGGCAAATGGACGTTGGGATCTTGTTGGTGAATCCTGAAGGTGTCTCTCCCCCAGCGTCAGATCTTCACCCAGCAAGCCTGAAAATCGTCATTGAGGGTGAAGTTGTTGTGGACAAGCTGACGACCCTGCCAGAAGCTGTGTGTCTCCTCTTTGGGCTCACATATGGACTCCATTTAAACTACCCCAAAAAAATCAGAAATACCCTCCAGTTCATTCAACAGGTATTTTTTTCTTTGGGAAGCACTGAGTTGAAGCCGAGACTTCAAACACTGAAAAATCAGCTACTTGTATAAAATGGGGCAGGTGCTCTATTGTTGGTTAGATGGAAAAAGGTGGATGTTTTGATTGTCATTTAGCAGCTAGAAGTTTATTGTTTATGCTGCTGAAGTTCAGTTTGTAGCCACCTTGATGAACACATTACCTGTAAAATACAAACTTAATTAATTAAAATGTGAACAAGCATTGTAATGTAGAGGCCGGTGAAGTTTACAGACTGAAAAACTTTAAACTGTTACACAGAAACTGTCCTATTCATTACTTGTTTTAAACAGTTCTTATGTGCCACCATGCTAGTTATTTTTTTTGTCTCTAATCATTAAGGCTTCCAAATTTAAAAAATGTACAAGGTAGGGACGCTTATTCTAAATAGGAAATGTACCTGTTTACCTGTCAAAGCCATTCCAGGGTTCCATGTCAGTCTTTTGACCAGATTAATGATGTAAATGATCTGCTTTTACAAATTTGTCTATAAATGCTACACCTCAGCCATTTCATGTTATGCAAACATGTTCCCCTTTGCACAAGGTTTTAAAATTTAAAATTTCACCTTCATTCCAAATGTTAGAAAAATGCTTAATTTTGGAAAATGTTTGAAAACCCATTATTGGAAAGGGTAAAATGCAGAATTGTTTTGACATAGCACTTTACTCACATTTATTTTTATATTCATGTTTAAAATGTGAAGTGTTACTTATTGGTTACAGTTTGAAGACTGCACTTAAATGTTTAAAATGTTACTATTGCACTATTTTTTGCAATAAATTTGTTGAAAAAATAATCTAATTGTCTTTTTATGTAATAATAATTATAATAATTTTATGTAAGGAACAATAGGTAATATACACATTATGATTATAATTTAAATTGAATAATTCTAACTAAAAAACATGGGTAATAAATACTAATAAACATGAGAAATAAATACTCATAAATACTGATAAACATAAGTAATGATTACTGATATACACGAGTACTTGTTAAGTTCATTACTTGTAAACATTAGTTTTAAGACCTTGAGTTCTTTAGTAATGGATCATCATGGACACAAGACTTTATGTAAACAGAGCTTGATTTGTTTAGTTTTTGATTTTGTAAAAACTAGACATCCCAGTGCAATCACTTACCATGCGCGGCTTTAGTAATGATTACTAATTTGGGTTTACAGTGTACCTGTTATAATACTTTTCACTTATAATGTAATTTATTGCTGTCTTTATGGGTCATATGTCTTTAGTAAAAATTAT